>JAODAL010003356.1:0-175493 GCA_025379985.1 Phyllomedusa bahiana
AACCGTAGGGGAGTGCATCTAGTTATATATACGAGTCGAAAAAGACAAATGTGTTTTGACTTTGGGATTAGTTTGTAGGTATATATTTAGAAGCCTTTCTTTGCGTTGTATCTAAAAACCTTAGTGAAAGGCTTTTTACCGAGATAAGATTATATAAGATTAGATTGGGTATTTTTAGAGACTATAAGCTACAATATCTGTATGGATCTAATTGTTAAATGCATTAGAGCAGCCAGCATTCATTTACCTAGATAGAATGTCAGAAACTGATTGACGTGTTTCTTTTCTTATTACACCTGTCGTGCTTTCCTTTCCCGTGCAACATTTCAAAGCAACATCCGGCTATTCATTGATTGACAGACGCTTGAGACAATTAACGACACTCTTACACTTTGAATGTGCAAAAACGGACCCGAGCAGCGCTTTTGAAACACGCAGCGGTGATCTCTCATCTGAACGCCGCTGCATGTTCCTCATAGCAAGCAGTGATAAAGTCACTGCTAATTGTTTAGATCCATCTTGGGGTCCGCTCTGTCGGTCCCCAAGACAGATCTACAAAGCGCTTGTAACACGGAGTGAAAACTCCATGTGAACAAGCCCTTATGTATTTTTGTTTATTTTTAATGTTTGTACTCTAAGGGCCACATGTATGAAAACTATTTAGGTCTAAAACTCACTTTTTTTCCCATTGATTGCTATGGTAGAAAAGTGAGTTTTAGACCTAAACAGTTTTCATACATGTGGCCCCAAGAGTATGTTCACACGGCTGATATTGACGCTGTTTTCAAGGCGTTTTTTGAAGCGTTTCTGCTCCCAAAAAACAACATCAAAATCTCACCTGAATCATGCTTCTTCAGAAGAGGTTTTAGAGTCATTTCTCAGCAAGGTTTTGGACGAGGTTTTCAACACTGTTTTCACCCATGCAAATTAATAACCAGGTCAAAAAATGTGCCGAAAAGTGCTCCAAAAATGCCTCAAAAACGTGCCGAGAAACGTGCCTAACAACGCAACAAAAACACGCTTCAAGAATTGACATGACCCTTCTTTTTCAGCGCTTCCAAAGAAACATGTAAAAATCTTGTTGTGTGTGAACTACAACAAGGTGTTTTACATAGGAATCAATTAAATTAACTGGGGCATGTTGGAGGCATTTTGGGCACTGAAACGCTCCGAAAACTGCATCCAAAACAGCGTCCAAATAAGCCGTGTGAACATTCCCTAATGCAATTTAATGTTTATACTTTGCCACATGTGACGCTCTTGCAGTCTGTTGCCTGTGTTTTTTACAGGCAACTTTTAATAAAAAATCCTGTTGAAACAATAATATAACTATAAAAAATTTAAAGCATTTCATGGTTTACAAAATCAGCTTTGAATCTAAATTAACTGTAAAGTAAATACCGTACAAAAAAAAAATTAAAAGCTTGAAATTAGCGTTAGAAAAAAACAAGCCTGCAAGTATTTCCACTGGCACAATTAAATATGTTTGAGGGAAGCCAATTGTACAGCTAATCCTTTTTATGCATATGCTTGTTTTATGATTGGCTACGTGGGATCATTCCTTTAAAGTAAGTGTATTTCTGCTAGACGTCTACCCATTTGTCTTTTTTTCGTATAAGAAGTCATGCAGATACAAATAAATTGAGCCAGTCAACTTTCACACATTAGGGAACATATTTCCTTCTTTGATTCTAACGATGGGATAAAAATCCTATTCATCTTGTTGAATTACATTTCTTTCATTAGTTGGGACAATGAACTAATCCAATGAATATTTAATTGTTCCATTTTAAATACATTACCTGAACGCTGTGGTTTCATTTCTTTCAATCTGCCTGGGTTGGTGGTGCTTGAAGTTTGTTTTGTAAAGCCCCATTCACACTGTGTTCTTGCCTACGCCAAAAGTATACAGCATATAAAGCATATACCAACTTGAAATAGAGCAAATGTAGTTTGAAAGAGACTACTCTATACCTGCATGTACAGTACATGTAGCTCTTCGTATAACAACGCACTAGCCATAAAAAAGTTGTACATGTAGCTTTGCCACAGTGTATGTTGGGATGAAACAACACAACTATCCATGAAGAAATGTACATGTAGCTCTGCCACGGTGTATGTATATATATATATATATATTATATTTATATATATATATATATTTATTATATATACAAAAATATATACATGTAGCTCTGCCATGGTATGGGTTGGGATAACTTTTTTAAAGTTTCTGACTGATAGCTGTGACATAGGTACAAACAGTTTGAATTAGGCCTTAGATTTTACTATAAGTGGACAAATGGTCAACTCATACCTCTTTGTTTAAATGTCAAATCTAGAAGAATGTGTAACTGGATCACTCCACAGTATTAATTCCTTCCAAGACAAAAGAGACCTGCCACTCTACATGCCTATCCCTTGAAAAAGATAAGAACGTTTTTTTTGCATGCGTTTTTCGGATCCGTTCTTCAATGCGTTTTCTTTCAAATCACAGACATTCAAATTTTACTCCAATGTGTTTTTCAGATGCGAAAGCGCATCCAAAACGTACCCAACACGTACTCAAAAATGCACTCCATTGTTTCCTATGGGGAATTCACTTGCCTAAAATGCAAGTAGAATTGACATGACAATACTTTAAACGGATCTGAAAAACGCATTGAAAAGACGCATCGGCGATCACTCGTCTGAATGGCAATGCGTATTTTAGATTGAAAATAATATAAATCACACTGCACATTGTTAGATTTTTTTTTTTGTCCGTTTTGGGCCCGAAAAGTGGATCCAAAAACGGATCTGAAAAATGCTGTGTAAACATACCCTTAGGCATGATGATCTTTTTTAACAAGCCACAAAGTAGCCACTGGTAGTCCCTTTCATACTGAACCTGCACATTTTTGAAATGTAGAAACCAGGACTTGGCTTATAGATGTAACAAAGATAAACATGACAGATATTGCACCCTGATATGCACAGACATTTATCTTAAGGGTTTGTCCCCACGGCACAGGTTATTTGTCAGTTTTTTAGATGGTTTGCGGTTTCACAAACTGTCTGAAAACCCCCATAGACTTCAATAGAAAGTCTGTGCAGCACTTCCCATTGCACAGATTTTCCGTCGAACGTTTTTTTTACATCGCCAGTGGTCCGAAAAACTTAGAACATGTTCATTCTTCCGCCCGGTTTTCGGGCAGAACATGAACATGTGGGTGCAAAGGGGGAGGGCTTGAATCCGCAAATCGCAGACAAAAGCCGCCCCTCTGGGTGACAAAAAAAGACCAAAAACCGGTCGGAAAATCTGACCAGTATTTGGTGTTTGCCGTGTAAACGCAGCCTAATGTTTTAAATGCTTTTAATGGCTTTTGTTGTGATGTAAGAATAGATAACACTGAAAACTGTGAAATCACCATCAAGTTAAACTTTGCTATATTTACAGTTTTTCCTCTAATGTTATTAAGGTTATAGCTACACGGGGTGTAGAAGACTACTCCAGTTGTTTTTTTTGTTTGTTTTTTTAACCTTAGTTCAGTAGAAATTACTTTTAGGTATCCTGTTGTGCCAGCAATTCTTTTTTACCTGCAACTGCATCTAGGATTTCTGGTTGATGCAACAGTTTCGGTTAGGTCACATGACTTGGGCTCTAGTTAAAAGCCACTGTGCTTTTAATGTTTATAGGAAGTCTGTCTTTCTATGCATTCCTATGAGAGTGACTTTGGACCTCCCATAGGAATGCATAGAGAAATTCGATTCCAGGTCAGATGCTGTGTGTTTCAGCAACTCAAATGGTAGGTCATATGTCTCGGTGACAGCAGTGAGAATCTTGTATTCAGCCACAGATAGGCAAAATTACTGCTGCAACTATTTACCTAGATGCAATTTCTAATGAACTTAAGAAAAAAAAAAGTAGTCATTAAAAAATGACATGTTAGGTAGAAACCTCATGCCTCATCCATATTCTAGTGTGACCATACATTATTCTCAAAAACTGTAGTTCAATGAAGTGCACAGGAAGTTTTTCAAAATCTGCAGGTCACTAACCTAAGAGTTTAACAGCTTTAATCATGCAATTACATTTTGTACACCATTAATGAAAGGCCTGATTGAAACATTATGTGACATACCAGTAAGTTTATAAAAAACACTACCACTTTGAGAATGCCATTCCCGGCTGATACAAAATATTTCTTTGATTAATTTTCAGTTCCACTACATCCTGTGTACATTAACCAACTGACAAGGACTATCCCTCTTGAGGACGTTTTCTCAGCAATTAATGGTGGTTGTTTTAAAGAGCTTTTAGTGGTAAGGGTGCTTTCACACACTGCAATTTTGGTGCAGTTTTAACTGCGCTCCGATTAAACTGCCTTTATTAGCAGCAGCTTCTTTCGGTTGTCTAAATTGTTCAGAAAGGTGTTTCAAGTAAGTAATAGATTACTGTGTGTGAAGTCTTGTGGATTACACACACACTAATTGATTCCTCACTTTCCAGTTTAGATAAGTGAAAAATCTTGCTGGTAATAAAAGCAATTTAATTGGAGCGCAGTTAAAACTGCACCAAAACTGCACTGTGTGAAAGCACCCTAAGGACAAAGTTCATGTAATTTAGCTGCTTTGTGACCAAACTCATCACATCATGTGGGTCTCATCATTTGAAGATGATTGTAGGAAACCCTTTGGTTTCAGATGCAAAAATCAGCTGTTAGCTAAGATGCATATGACGTATCTTTGTGTTTCTAGCCCACATGGCCAGTGCAGGGAACAGAAAAAATTTTTTTTGTTCAAATTTATGTATCTCTTTTATGGTTAGTTTAATGTGGCTCAAAACGGGCCCTGCTTGGTTTGACACAGGTTAGACCAAAATTGTGAAAAAATTCGGGTTCCAGACATCCCTAACCATAACCCTAAATTAAAGTTAGGGTTATTTAAGATCGTTTAAGGGTCCAATATTGCTTTTGGTTACCATAACATTGGTGCTATGTTAAAGTAACCGTAAGTAACATTGAATGAGTCATCAGACTGGCAGGCTGCAATGGAAGTCAGTATATTATCCCCTTAACCCTAACCTAAGGTTATGGTTATTGTCAATTTATTTTGGCAATTTTCACCAAAAAATTATTTAGGCAAACCCGAACCACAATGCTCAGATTCAGATTCAATTGGAAATGCAACACTATCCATAATGTTCCTTTTAGTGAAAAGCTTTATGCTTATCTGTTTGTAAATGTTCCTTATTTTGGGTTATTAATAAGTGACAAATCTAAAAAAAATTATGTGCTTCTCTCTTGCTTGAAGAAGAAACAACCCAATATCTCCTTACTGGATTGCAGTGTGGTATTCAATGGTCTAACTCTCTGATGAATGAAAAGTAACTTGACAGCTAAAGATTGTATCTAGACCTAAACCAATTACCCTGCCTAAGCTTTTACTAGTCCTAATCTCACCAAACATCTGCACCACAGAGCCACTTGTCCTAAAGGGGTTGTCTCACTACATTGATTCGTCCTGTTTTCTTGTTTTCATTTTGAATTCAGGGACGTGTTTACTGGCCTCCACTAGGCTGCAGTAGAAGCCAGGTCTGTAGCTATAGCAACCAGTGCTGGCAGCCTATCAGGAGAGATTGAACAGATCTGTAGCTATAGTGATCTGAGGAGCTGATGCAGGCTATAAAAGAAGGAATATCTAGGAATAGATAGGATACTGTTACTGGACACATATTGCAAAGTGACTTGTTTTTGTAAGATCTTTAACATGAAAAGAAATCCCTGTAGTGAGACAACCCCTTTAAATGTCACCCATTGCCATCTGCAGATAAACATAAGATCATGTGTTCATATAACTTTTTGGGTTCATAATTAACCAAAATTTCCAATTTGTAGTAACTAATTATCTATTGCTTCCTTGGCCAGTCATAACCAGTGACAGCAAGTTTTAGGGTAGCTAAGGTTTACAAGAAGTCCTCTTATGGAAAGAAAATGTTAACAACAGTAGTTGGCTGTTTCTGTAACTGACTTCATTAGTTACATTAGTGGTTATTTCTCCATTAATGCCAAAATGTAGAAAACATTGGCCATCTTACCATGTGTATTGGGGGACAAGGAACACTATTGTCATAGGTGGGGGTCCCAGGGTTAGAAACTCCATAATTAGCCATTGATAACATATTCTGTGGATATGATATGAATGTGTTGGATGGGTAAGAAAGCTTAAAAGATATGTTTATTTTTGCAACCATTTCGAAATATAATGCATTTAAAACATAACAAGGAATAGCTTTGCATTGTCAGTACCTATTTTGGATCTTACCTGACATGTAATCTATAATTTTTCCAGTCTGCTTTGTCTCAGACACCCCATTAGTATTCGTGTTGTATAAGCCTTTTAAATTACTACAATATGTTTTCCACAAACATAGATGCTTTATGGAAGTTTTGCATATTTATACCTATATTCCATCTCTATTAAAAAAAAGAAGAAGCTAAAAGCGCCTGACTTATCTGGAAACACATTTCGAAGAAGAAAACTAATTGTCTTTTCATTAACCTGCACAAACAAACAAACGAGATCAAAGACAACAAATTAGCTTTGTGTTCTCCTGAACAAATACATCTGCACAAGCTGGAGAATGAAATCTTTTCTTCTCTCCTGCCGACCAGGGGGTTTATTTCCTGACATCAGCATGGAGATGGCATCTTGATTTTTTTTCTGCCTCTTCAAGGAATGCAAATGGTTATCTGCAGCTTAACATACTTCTGACAAGCCCCCTACTTTACTTGCAAATAGAAGGCAGCTTTTAGGAAAATGGATGTTGCAGAGAGTGTACTTAACAGACATTGCAACAGATAATGAGGTCTGGTTTGCTAAACAGATGTATAGTGCATCCTATATCAGACACAATCTATCAGCAGGAAAATGAACAGCAGGCAGGAGGTGTTTTGTGTTACTATACAATAGAAGCAAGCAGTAATATAACCAATAATGCCACCATACAGTGACTATACAGCCCTATAGAGGCAGTCTACCAAGTATTATCACTATCATCACAGTCTACATAACAGAATACAAGACTGATCAGGTGCAGGAACAGGCAGAATATACAACAAATAAAGAAGATTTGTCAACTCTTTTGAGTTGCCTGTTTTAGTTAAAAGGGGTTTTCTCATCAGCCTGTTTCACAGAGCTTGCTTTTCATAGCCAGCTATAGGCTTCTGCTTCCTGCTCAGGCTGCAGGCAGTTACCAACATTTCAGCTCTGCTATTCCTAGCTCAGCCTGTTAAAGGGATTTTGATGATGGATGGGTTTTAACAGCAGGGTACAAGGCTGCAGGGCTCTAAAAGGTTAAAGTTTGTCTGTAACAAAGATAACAAGCTTCTGTGCTGCTGATAAGACACATCAAGGAGTGACGTCACCAGCCTTGCCACTGCTAGAGCAGGTGGTTGGTTAATAGAGAAATTTGTGCAAAGAAGCTGTAGATGCATTCCCCATTAAAAATAACAATCATGGAGGTCATTCGTTGGACTTTTAAATTGTTCTGTTCGTTAGTAATTCTGCCTGGGGATATAGGAATAAATTGACAATTGTGTGTTACAATTTACCTTGTCAAAGGGTTGGGTTTCTACACAATCTGACCACTCATCTCTCAAGGTATGTTCACACGGCTTATTTTGGAGCGCATTTTGCCTTGCGTATTTCGCGGCGTACTGCGCTTAATATGCAGGGACATGCGCCCCATATTTACGGTAATCCATAGCTCTCATAGAGAACTATGGAATACGCCTCCTCTTCCCGCTCATACACTACAATCGTAGTGTACGAGCGGGAAGATAAGTGACATGTCAATTACTTGCAGCGATTACGTGCCCCAAGTAATGTATGTCTATGGGGCAGACGGGCTCCCGGCCCTCCCCGTGCCGGGGGAGGGGGGGGTACGTGCTGATCAGTACTGTATGCGCTGCAATTACACCGTGTGAACATACCCTAATAGTATCAAACTGCGTAAGGATCTCTTGTTAACAAGGGGGGATTTAGTTGGAAACAAGTTATCAACATGCTGGGGAAAATTATGAATTTATGTAGCATGATATAATGATTTAACATGTGCTGCGGTGGCATGCTACACTTGTAGTTCCATGCATTCACTAATAGGTAGTTGGAACTACAAATGCACATGCCACACATTACATACGGAGACAGAAATTGGGTTAATCTAATAGGGGAAACAGACAGCAAACAAAGTGGAATAAACCTTTCCCCTCCTGCACTATCCAAAAGTACACACAGCTAGTTTTTTTTCCTTTCCTCCCGACCACCCGCCTTGTGCTCCCACCTCCGTCACGCTGCTCTGGTCTCACCCCTGTAGGTCTAGTTGCAGGCTGTCTTGCTGTTCCTGGTCCAACCCACCCCTCTAATGTAAAATACAGTACTGTACTGTATCAGGATCCATACAGTTAACAAATGTGTGGCATGCTGGCATTTGTAGTTGTGGAATGACAAGTACCAGCATGTGGTCACCACACGTACTAATTGTATAGGTGCTGATTAGTACATGTGTTTAACATGTGCTGCGGTGGCATGCTGACACTTGTAGTTCCATGCTTCAGCTAGTAGGTGTGGAACTACAAATGCCAGCATGCCACAGCAGTACATGAGAGACAGAAAGTGAGGTTAATCTAATAGGGAAACAGACAGCAAAACAAATGTAAAAACCTCTTCCTGTACTATCCAAAAGTAAAAAAATGTGCTGGAGTTACATTTAATAAATATACCTGTTCCAACTTACCTACAAATACAACTTAAAGGAGTTGTCTCATTACGAGCTTTCAGCCTGTCAGTGTCCCTGGTAAGTTGAACTGAGGGGCGTGCAAGCTTGTCTGTCTCTTCTGCTCCCTCTCCCTCCCTCTCCCCCCTCCCATCAGCAAACAGGCAGCTACGTAACTTCTATAGGGGGGGGGGAGGGGGTTTGCTCTGAGTTCACCCTGTGTGTGCCTGCCTAGGTCTGTTACAGGAGAGGGCTGATCTAGGAGTGTAGAGAGGAATATGAAGCTTAGTGCTAATAGAGCAGAGGGGATGCATGTGTTCCTATATCCCCTGCTTAGCTTACAGTACTCCACATCTCCACAACAACAGGGAAGTGTTACTATACTCAGGATGTGTCCCTAATACTGGAGAGCATAAAGTATTCACAAGCCTGATCTGTATAATATTAGTATAGTCACAGTTCCAAAGACATATCATGATTAGAGTAACAGACAGGGTCACTGCTGTCACATCTATCTGTGTAGAGAGCAGGAGGAAGCAGGCACACACAGGGTTAATCCAGGGAGCACAGACACAGAGCCAGAGTCCTCCTCCCCCTCCAGAAGCATTCTGTGCGGGAGGGGCTCTCTGCTCCGACCTGTCTTCAAAGGTGATGAGTCATTCAGACCTGACAGCCAGTAAGATAAGGATCAACAGGTCGGCTACTATAGAGATCTGAGAAGCTGATGTAGTATATACTAACAGGGCTAGCTCAAAATCAGTAGGACATTTGTAATGAACATATATTGCAAAGCTGCTTGTTTTTTAAAGATCTTTAAATTAAAACCCAATCATTGTAGCGAGACAACCCCTTTAAGCACAAACCTACAGTACTTATCCCATTCATAACCCGGGATAGGTTATGTACTGCAGCTGTAACAGTTAAAATTTAGGCTGGGTTCAAAAGCAGCATTGCCCACACCAAGTGCTGAGTTAGAAAATTGTCCTCACTGCTGTAGGAAACCCATTAAGAAGCTAAGAAGGAGGTGGGGGACCAAGCTGCACAGCTTGGTCCAACTTTTGCCTGTGAACAATGGAAAAACAGGATATTGATCGTCTCAGTCTTTTAAAATATGACTATTGACTTCATATATGTATGGTGAAGGGATGCCCGTCAGACTCCAGCACTGGGTAAAGTCCAAAAAAAGTTATTGTGTAGAATCCAGTACCATGAAGATATAAAGAACAAATTTTATTCAAAAATTGTCTCTAGCACGTGTTCATAGTTACCTAGGCCCAAGTCTTTAAAGGGTGCTAAGTCTATGATGCCTGAAACGCAACAGAGATGAATACAGATTTGCTATTTGCAATTTTAATGGATTTTTAAATATAATTTGTGCTTTTAATATTCATGGTGTTGGACTCTACATGATAACTTTTTCATCCTTAGCCTGTACAGTGATCTTGGCAATGCATTGGAGTCTCTTGTAAAGAACACTCTTTGAAGTAGATGGAGGATGGCAATGTGTTGTATGTCCAGAAAAGCAGCCCTTGCTTGGGACATGTGTAGGGCTCCTGTATGATATAGGTAACGTTTGGACCAATTTCTGCCATGGAAACTGTATAGGCCAATTCCTGGCTCATTTTTTATGCCCCTTCCAGTTTCAGCCCCCCCAGGTTTCTGTATTCAGCTGAAGGTTCACTATCGGTTTTATATACCACACTTCCTGCATTCTCAGCCTTTTATTTTTAGCTGAAGGGTGCTTGGCAGTACTAGGTGCAGGGTAATGGCATGGGCGACATCTTTTAGTAGAAGAGAGAGGAAGTACTGTGGCTGCGGCCTGGTGCACTGCAACCTGGTTCTGGCCCTTAGGTGAGGCCTGGATGGGAGAAGAAGCGAGAAGCCACTGATTGCTGTTAGCATGTCAGTAGAACGGTATACTCTCTTACCTGCAAATAATAAGTCAAGTATGTCAATACTTGCAATTTCTTTTGGTTCATAATTCCTTGCAGGGACTTAGGTAAAAGGACAGGAGCAAAAGAGGAAGAAACAGCAGAAACCAATCAATGCCTTCAGATTTTACCAGTAGATGGATCTTGTGTAAGAACTGATCCACAGACATGTTGACAAGGCTAAAGAGGTTTTCTCACTAGACTATATAATTGAGTTACAAGCAGTTTACACTCACGCTGTCTCGTCAGGCTGTGGGTGGTTCTATAGCAGTGAAAAGCATAGTCAGCTTCTAGTTGAGTCATTACCTGGCAAGAATAGGAGAGTTAATCTTCATTAAACAAAAGCTGCAAGTGCTGTGACGTACATGTACATCACATTTTGGGAAGGGGCCAAAGAGGACTTGAGTTTGTTCTGATTTGTCTCTTTTAGTAAATACTTATGCTTGCTGTAAAATAACAATGCTGAAACATCTTCCCTTATATGTCTGTGTTGTGCTGTTCCTCCGTTATACCTTCTAGAAATGTATTACTGAATCTGTCAGCTGGGTGTTACCAGTTGGAGTTGTGTCCCTGCATAGTATGACATTGTCCAATCAGGGCAGGGACACATCCCTTCAAAAACTGAAATGGCAGCACCCATCTGACTTATTCAGTAAACATTTCTAGAAGATATAACAGAGGAACAGAGTTATAAGAGAAGATGCTCAGAATTGTTATTTCACAGGGAACACAAGGATTTACTGAAACTGACATGTCTGGGGAAGTCACAGGTCTTCTTTAATGTCTGCAGTGGCAAATTAAGGAATATATTTGATGGCTGAGTACACCTTTGACATTTCTGTAAATATTGCATTATATCTTTTCAAGGGACAACGCTGATGCTGTGACACTTTGATACAATGAAAAGTATTCAGTGTACAGCTTTTGTATAACAGTGTAAATTTAGTGTCCCTCAAAATAACTCAACAAGCAGCCATCAATTTCTAAACCGCTGGCAACAAAAGTGAGTACACCCCTAAGTGAAAATTAACAAATTATTCCCCCAAAGTGTCAATATTTTGTGTGGCCACCATTATTTTCCAGCACGGCCTTAACTCTTCTGGGCATGGAGTTCACTAGGACTTCACAGATTGCCACTGGAATCCTCTTCCACTCCTCCATGATGACATCTCAGAACTGGTGGATGTTAGAGAAATTGTGCTCCTCCAACTTCCGTTTGAGAATCCCCCACAAATGGTCAATAGGGTTTAGGTCTGGAGACATGCTTGGTCAGTTCAGCACCTTTACCCTCATTATCTTTAGCAAGGTATTGGTCGTCTTGGAGGTGTGTTTGGGGTCGTTATCATGTTGAAATACTGTCCTGCAGACCACTTTCCGAAAGGAGGGGATCATGCTCTACCTCAGTATGTCACAATACATGTTGGGATTCAGGGTTCTGTTAATGAACTGTAGCTTCCCACAGCTGGCAGCACTCAAGCAGCCCCAAACCATGACACTCCCACCACCATGCTTGATTATAGGCAAGACACAATTGTCTTTGTTCTGCTCAGTTGTTTACCACCACACACTTGACACCACCTGAACCAAATAAGTTTATCTTGGTCTCATCAGAACACAGGACGTGGTTCCAGTAATCCATGTCCTTAGTCTGTATTCAGCAGACTGTTTGGGGCTTTCTTGTGCATCATCTTTAGAAGAGGTTTCCATCTGGGACAACAGGCATGCAGACCAATTCGATGCCGTGTGCAAAATATGGTCTAAGCACTGACAGACTGACCCACCACCTCTTTAACCCCTACGGCAATGCTGGCAATACTCATACGTCTATTTTGAAAATACTCTGGACATGACTCTGAGCATGTGTGCTCTTGGACACCATGCTGCAGCTAAGGGTTTTATCAATCTTCTTGTAGCCTAGGCCATCTTTATGTTGAGTACAATCCTTTTTTTCAGACCCTCAGACAGCTCTTTGCCATGAGGTGCCAAGTTGAACTTCCAGTGATCAGTATAAAAGAACGTGAGAGCAATAACACCAAATTTAACACATCTGCTCTCCATTCACACCTGAGACCTTGAAACACTAACAAGTCACATGACACCATAGAGGGAAAATGGCAAATTGGGCACAATTTGTCCATTTTTATTTGGGGCGTGTACTCACTTTTGTTGCCAGCAATTTAGATATGGATGGCTGTGTGTTGAGTTATGTTGAAGGCACACCAAATTTACACTTTTATACAAACTGTATACTGACTATTTTACATTGTATCAAAGTGTCATATCTTCAGTTTTGTCCCATGAAAAGATATAATACAATATTTACAAAAATATGAGTGGTGTACTCACTTTTGTGAGCTACTGTATCTTTTATGCGGATGTAGGAGAGTTTAGCATGATGGCGATATCATGGTGTTCTGAGTTAGCTGTTTATCTTAGATCACAAACAAAGCCATTGAAAAGTTTAGATAGTATTCTGTTCTGTGATATCACAATGCATTTTCTGCCAAGTTAAGTTTTCCTACATCTGTATATTTTATGACCATATCCCAAATGGGTTTAAGTTAACAATATTACTGCCAAAAGTGCACATATGAATTCAGTTCTTGTTTACATCTCCAACAGGTATATTTATTCAGAGGGACCTCTGGTGGATTTCAACAGGTGTTGCACATTAGCCCAAAATAATTTATATGAATTTTCCAGCAATTTAGAACTACAGTATAGCGATTTGAATTCACTCTCTTGTCTTTTTCCCAGTATGTAGGGTATTTTTTCATGTTTCCTTGCATGTATTAGACCGATAATTGGTAGAAAGGGTTTTTCTAGGATATTAAATGTTAATGAGTATAATCTAATATTTAGTTAGTAATTTATCTAATGGTCCCATTAGCCAACACTGATTTCAAGGTGGAGGATTTGAGAATATATAGTTGACGGCTGGAGGCTTCAGAATTATACTCTAGGAATGCTATGAAAGCATCATCTGAAATGATAGAACCTAGGTTTTGTCTATTTTTGACAAAGACACATGCATGTGGTCTTTGGTGCCATCTTTTAGATTCATTTGATCTGCAACAAATAAGTGAAAGGTTTGGATACAGAAGGTTTGTGTGCATTTTCACAGGGAATGTGGCCATTTGTTCTTCAATTGATATCCAGAGTCTGTGACTTGGTTTATGAACCCATCTCTTATCCTTTGAATGATTCTTGACTGATTATATTTAAATATATGAGGTACATTTATTTCCCCTAGGAATGTGGGTACTTATAATGTAGCATATTTTATCTTTAAGCAGCTAACATTCCACATATAATATATGTACCCAAAATGAATGTATTGATAAAAACTATGTGGAACCTATATTGGAAGCATTTGAAAAATGTGGTTTAATTTAGGTAAAATGATACCTTCCACCAGGTTGCTCTGTCAGTCAGTAAAATAAATAGGAGGGACTTTGAGTTCAGGGGCGTGTTTACTGGCTTCTACTGTTCCACGGTAGAAGCCAGGTCTGTATCTATAGCAACCAGTGCTTGCAGCCTATCATGAGAGATTGAACAGGTCTGTAGCTATAGCAACCTGAGGAGCTGATGCAGCACATACAAGAGGGGATATCTCAGAATAGGTAGGACACTGTTAATGGACACATATTGCAAAGTGACTTGTTTTTTCAAGATCATTAACATGAAAAGCAATCCTTGTAGTGAGACAACCCCTTTAAGCCCTAAGTCAATGAATCTATTAGGGAACTGCATTTTTAGCATTACTCAGCACCTTGACTTTTTCTTCTGAATATTGCTGGTCATCCCTGCTTGCAGATAGATTCCTTGAAACTGCATATTTTCCTTTTTTTGTGTGCTTTATTCTCTAGTTGGATGATTTATTGTACAATTTTCTTATTAATCTTACTGATTGAGAGGACTTTGACCCCAATGACTTATAATGGGGTCCATTTGATTTTGCCCAGGATTCTGGCAAGAATATTGCTGCAGACTGCTATTTTCTTTCTGTCAAAAATAGAAAAAAGCCTGATAGAAACCTTTATACATTTGTTTAAGCAGAGCCTAATACAAGCATGAACAGCATGTAGAGGCTGTCTATAATACAGTAGTTAACCCCCTCCCTGCACCCACTCCCTGAAGCCTATGAATTAATATAAATGAGAGCCCAAAAATGCAGCATTCCTGGCCCTGTGAAGCCTTGGCCTAGATTTCTGCAGAGCTCAGCTTGCCATAGCCTATACTGCAGACAAGTCTCACTGGACAGTATACAGAAGATGCACAGCAGTGATATGTAGTTTATGGCTCACCTCCCTTAACTTGTGTGTCAGTCAGTAGGTCACAGAATCAGTAGACGTGCGCGGATACTCCGCCGGCCAACAGTTTCTTTAAAGTTAATATATAGAAATAGAAAATCCAGCATGTAAAGTATTCTAAAATATTCTTTTATTCATCTATTTAAAAATGGGACAGTGGATTAGCAGTTTAACGCTTATCCATTTCAAACAGTTTGTGGTTATTGATCACAGCGTAACAGACCGCCCACATTCACCATATTAATACCAAAATGAACCATAAAGTGAAATGCACTCCAAATTCATTCAAACATATTCTATACTTTATTAGGCTTCTTCATAAGCCATACGACATGTAAAACTATACTTAGTTCAAAGAACATATATAAAAAGTCAATAAGCACTTGCGGTTTTTTAAGCGATCTCCAATTCAGGAGTATCCACGTAAAGTCCAGAGATCTTTCATAAGGAGCTCATGATGCACACACCTGAGCACATCGCTACAGGGCTGGAAGCTGACTGCATCATGAGCTCCTTAGGAAAGATCCCTGGACTTTACGTGGATACTCCTGAATTGGAGGTCGCTTAAAAAACCGCAAGTGCTTCATTGACTTTTTATATATGTTATTTGAACTAAGTATAGTTTTACATGTCGTATGGCTTATGAAGAAGCCTAATAAAGTATAGAATATGTTTGAATGAATTTGGAGTGCCTTTCACTTTATGAGACAAGGAACAGGCTATAGAAAGGGGTCTGTTATACACTCCACTAAATTAAGAAGGTCCGAAGTTTCTAATTGTGTTGTGAACCAAAATGAACCAATCACAAAAGTTTCTTAATTGTCACAATTTAACTACACTTAACTCTCCCTTCCCAAAAGCTTTCAACGGCTATACACTACATGCAATAAACCCAACTAATATATATGAATAAAGAATTGCAACTGGAATATTTCACTCATTGAGATCTAGTATGTGGTATCTTAGTGTTCCCTTTATTTTTTACAATATATGTATGACCATATTTATGCTTCCACTATATACAGAAAATGGCGCCATGGCATTATATATATATTTTTTTTACAATCTCAAAACATAACGAAAATCGTACATATGTTAAATGTTGCCGGATTCATATAAACCTGTAGAATACAGATAACACATCATTTATACCGAAGATTGAACACTGTAAAATCAAAACCTCAGCAAGCATGGCGCAAGTGCTTTTTTTCACATTTGGCCCACTTATAATTTTTTTGCAGTGTCCCAGTATATTTTATGGTAAATGACACCATTAAAATGTACATTTTGTCCCGCAAAAAAAAGCCCTCACATGTATATAGAAAAATAAAAAGTTATGGCTCTGTGAAGGCAGGGAGAAAACGGACGAGAAAAAAATAGGCTTGGTTGTTAAGGGGTTAAAGTTTCAGTGCTTTTGCTTGAATTTTAAACTCCTAAAGATTTGACTTAAAGGGGATTTGCCAAGACGCCAGTTACCTACCTCCTTTCAGCACGGGAGCAGGATATATACAAATCATGCGGAGTTATGATGCTGCAGGGGAGAGAGGGAGGGGGTGAGTGAGGAGTGAGGAATCCAAGGGAGCGTCTCAAAACTTAAGTGAAATAATAAACAGTACAAGAGTGGAGTCTCAATACAGCAAGACACAGCCTCAGACTGCACTGTCTACCCGGTGCCTTAAAAGCTCATTCATTTTGCCTGTCATCAGATAAGAAGTGTTTCACGCAAGCGCGGCCTGTCAGCTCCTGGGTCGTGTCTAGGGGAAGCTTTGCGGTAACTAAGGGGGATTGAGAAATGCTGTAGCTCTCAGAGTTTTCACTTTTTTTAATCACATATGTTTAGAAAAGTGATTAAATACCCATTTTGGAGGTTCCCACATCAACATTACATCGAGACAAAACCCCTTTAATGGCCACACTAAACTATTACCTACCTCTCCCTCCCCCCCACCACCACCTTTTTTTGATCTATTGAGCCTTTTAACCGGAAAGTAATTTACTTCTGTTAGAGTTATCCGTGAATTTGTTGACACATGAACACATTACAATTTATCTTTGCTGGGAAGTGTCCACCTCATTTTCACTCAAGTGCCTTTATAAGTAGGTACCTTTGATCTGTGTAAAGAAAAAAAAAGTTATTCTAATTGCAACCATACTTAACATGTTATTTGCTATATCCCCCTTTCTTTTGTGCCTGTCATATCTCTTTTGTCAGTCTTCTGTCTTGGCCTGCTTGAAAATCATTTCAGTTCCATGACCCCCAGAATCGCGACCAAATCTTATTTATAGGTATGGTTGCCTGTTAGAGTCTGATTAGATTTCTCTTACTATTTGAATAATATTTGGCTTCAAATACCACCAGCACCGCACAGGCTCAGACTGGCCTACAGGGGAGTAGTGGAAACCCCTGGTGGGCCTCTTAGCATGGTAGAGCTGGAGTTGTTTTGTAACTGCATATACAACCTTGGAAGAGGCGAAAAGTATAGAAATAGAGGCAAAAAGCAAGACAGAGTATAAGAGGCATGTACAGTCATTTACAGTAGATGTAGGGTGGTCCCCTAAAATAAACTCCACCGGTGGGCCCAGAAACATCTCAACTGGTGGGCCCCTAGAGTCAACTCCACCTGTGGGCCCTAGGCACCCCATTCCGACACTGCCTATGTATGTTATGTTTTCCTCCTTTAGTATATATCTGGTTATGCTGCATTATGATACATTTTCCAATATCTCAGTAAGCATTAATTGTATTGTTTTCTCATTTATGTATGCATGAACCTTATGTTGCGTTTTTGTACAACATTTTTCTCTATTTTCTTTTTTACTTGATTTTGCTATTTTGCCTAAAATGTTTAATAGAAAACCTATAAAAGCAATATGTCAGTGTCATTGTCAGAAGTTTATATCAGTGGGGTCTATGCAACAAAAGGGCTTGAAATCTTGGCTTATTGACTCAAAGTGGCTAATAGTAAAAGAAAATGGTAGCTGAGAGGGGAAATCACTGCCCATTAAATCCTTTTGTTGCAACGACTGATAGCGTTATTTTCCACCTAGATATAACTTTTTATATGTCTCTGTGAAGTTTATTGAAATTAAAATATGTCTGATCACTGGAGTACATGTAGCTTCCAGGTGGTCACCTAGACAGGAAGTCAGATGGTTGCTGTGTAAGTTAAATTTGTACTCCCTGGGAATTGCATTAAAGGTGTAGGGAAATGAATGCAAAAATTTTAAATGTTTAAAGGGGTTGTCTCGCTACAAAGAATAGCTTTCAAATTGTAGGGAACACAAAATAAAGACATTTTCCAAATATATTGCATTGTTCCTCTGTTTTCCCTAAAGAGATACAAGTGAATTTATTACCTCCATGGCTATTTCAGTTCCCTCAGTAAAGGACCTGTAAACAAATCTCCTGGGGCTGTTTGTTCAATGAGATAACAGAGAGTGAGTCATCACACAGGTCAGCAGTGTCAGTCAGTGTCCTGTGCTGCCAGACAGTAAAAAGCTTGATTTATCTCAAGTAAACAGCTCTGTAATTAGGGCTTTTGTTTTGGGGATCAGATAAGAAGTCCTTCTAGTAGTTTGAGAAGCTAATCTAATGTACAAGCATGGAGCTTGTACAAATTAGTATGAACCAGGAAGTGACAGAGAATTTCTTTCATGCATTCTTTGAAACCCTGTGGGGAGACAACTCCTTTAATGGTAATTAAACTATGTGTGTTCAATGACTGCAGTGGTGGTAGACTTTAACTGTAAATGAGAGACCATTACAAGAACCTCTTGAGAACTATCTGGCATTCTACTCATCACAAGGCATTGTAGCACGCAGGAGCTGAACACTTTCAGTATGAGTTGATGTAGAACAGGGATTCTGCTGCTGTGTAACTTGGCTTTATTTTACCAATCGATATTCTACGTTGCATTAACCATGCTTACTATGCACAAAAGCACTCACTGCACTGGGGGAGAAGCTCCTTGTCACTATTTCATTGTCAGAAGGAAGACATTAACTTGATATTTTCCCATCAACATTACAAGCTGTTCAGTATATTGATAGAATATTCATGATTCTTAAAGGGGTTGTCTCACTACAAAGAATAGCTTTCAACATGTAGGGAAAGTGAAATCAAGGCTTTTTACCTGATCAGGAGGTAAGAGAAATTTAATCTGCTCTAAGTGCACATGGGTTTCTCTTGTTACCGTCCTGCTCTCTCCTTCTCTCTATGCTCTTTGTATTATCTGATAGCAGGCAGTAATGTCACCACCGGATGGCAGGAAGCTTGAGAACAGAGTGTGTTATCTCTAACAAACAAAGGAGATTAATTATTTTTTATTCTCTACTTTGAGCTCTAAAGCCTTCTGTACTATATAGTACATCTCCTGCGCTCATGCCAATGCAATTAGAAGAGCTGGGAATATAGAGCTGATATGCTAATCACTGTTATAGAAACACCCACAACCTAACCAGGAAGTATTAATCTGAATGATTAGCTTGGTGAGACAACCCCTTTAAAGAGAAGCAGACATCTCCTTTATACTGCCCTTTTTGATCCTCCACCCTTGATAGCTCTTTTTTGTATCACTGTACAGTCAGTGACAAGTGGGCAGGAGGAGTCTGCATCTCATGAATACAAAGGACTCCTGCCTCGCATTGTGCTGCAAAGATTAAACTGAGAGCTCTCCAAAACTCCATATTCCCACATAAGTGACAGACCACTGAAATCAGAATATCTGTCATTACTGCTGCTCTCAGCAGTGACTGCTAGGTTCTCTTAAAAGCAATATAGCTACATATATACAGAAAAAACAGAGACCCCTCTGTCAGGCGCAGCTGATCTGACAGGCACAGCTCAATTCATTTTATTCCTCATTTCTCTCCAATCATAAAATCTCCCCCCTCCCAGTTATTTCCTGTCCTTACATGTTCTTTGAAACCTGATCGCAGACCTTCTGGAGAGCAGATCTGACCTTTGTGCTTCTCAGGCTCACTGCGCCTTGCTACTCTAAGTGGTAACTGTGTTTCTTCTGCTGAACATGTAACCTCTTTAAATAGTAATCAAGTAGCATCTAAGTACATTACCATTTAGTTTTTTCCCCTAATTTTAATGTTAAGTGATAGGTAATGAAAATTGGAGGCGGATGTTGAGAAATGTGGTACCTTTTTGTCTTAATATGTTTATAGTTATTAATTTTTTTTTAGCATCTGATTTGTGTACTCTCTTTTAAAACACACATATGAAGGTCATTGATTACTTTTAGAGTCCTGAAATTGAGAAAATTAGATTTAATAGGTGGCTTTAATAGGTGGCTTTCTAACCTGTGCCTGTCAGACGCCCTACGCCTGATGGAGGGCTAACTCAATATTCATGATCACATCTAGCAGAGGACAGGGATATCATAGAGCATGACTTCACAGCAATGGTATTATAGACTTGGGAGTTTGCATTGCTTTTGATAAGCATTTTATGATTAATGGAGCAGGCTTTTAAACTTGCGGTGCCTGATGGTCCAGAGTTTTCTGAAGAATATTTTAGTAGTACTCTGAGAGCTATTGGTTCACTATTAGAAAATGGTAGAATGGGATGAGCTGCAGAGGTCATTCATCTAGGAAAGCACAAAATCTTTCCCCCAAGTACTCAAAATTTGCTTTTAGCACAAAAAATAAGAGCAACAGTTTCATGGCTAAATAATTTAATGACTCCCCCTGTTCTCATTTGGTAGAATTAACAATTCAAGACATATCTCTCTGGGTTTATTGGAGCTGAGCAGCTGCACTCACGTCAGATTATATTGGGTTTTGTGGAACAGAACAAGTCAACTTAAGATGCGTTGGTTATATGCAAAAAGGCACCTCAAGAAACAACCCTTTAAGTTTATATGAGTAAAGCAACTCAACTGAAGACTTATTCCGCTAGGTTTATTGGATTATAGCAACTAAACTCTGGACACATTCTAATGGGTTTGTAGGACTAGAGCATAACAATTTTGGAACTCAAGGCATAGTCCATAATTGGAAATTGGGACAAGTAAACGTAATTCACATCCTCTTGAGTCTTTATGTTTAGTGGAACAGAGCTTTTTAACTACAATTCACAAGCAATATGGTAAAACGCTTCTTCTTCATGTAAAATCCCTTTAGAAGTCAAGGTGCACTCCCTCTGTCTAGAGAAAAAAAGGCTCATTCTCCAGAGCCATAAGAACTGTGAATCTGAAGAACAGCCACTTCTGCAGCTGCTCAAATCAGGAACTAAGGGCTTCAAAAAAGGCTTAGACCATTATTTGCAACAAAATAATATTGAAGGGTTTGTCTAACCATGCTGTTTCAAAGAGTCACAGACTGCTTTACACTCTCTTGGCAGCCTCCTCAGGCTGTGGGTGGTTCTATAGCATTGATTAGATAAATTAGCTCCTCTTTAACTAACTGAGACAATACAAAAACAATTGCTTATCTGTAAACAAAAGCTGATCTTGTTAGAGATAAACAGTCTACAATGAAATGAACTTTGACCAAGGAGACGTCACTCCCTGCTCTCTGTTTAATCAGGAAGGGAGATACAGATGGTAACCAGTCAGAGCAAATAAAATTTCTCTTATCTTCTGAACAAGGTAATATCAAAAGATCAATGTATTTAGTAAAAGTCTTCATTTACTATTCCTGCATGTTGAAAGCTATTCGCTGTAGTGAGAAAACCCCTTTAACATTTGTAGATGTATAAAATTCTTGTTTTGAATATTGACTCTGATTGCTATTTGGGATCAGGAGTGAAAGGTTTCCTTTTCGGTCAGATTGGTTCATGCCTTGTGGCTTCCATGTTTTTCTGGATCAATAGGGAGTAATAAAGTTCTAAAATTACTCATACATCTATCCACATCTTCTCTCTGACCTTGGTTGAACTTAATGGACATGTGTCTTTTTCAACATTACTAACAATTTAACTTGGGAATCTAAAGGGGTTGCCTCACTACATTGATTCATGTTACCTCAGTCCTGTTTTCTTGGTTTCACTTTGAATTCAGGGGCATGTCTACTGGCTTCTACTAGGCTGCAGTAGAAGCTAGGTCTGTAGCTATAGCAACCAGTGCTGGCAGCCTATCAGGAGAGATCAAACAGGTCTGTAGCTATAGCGGGCTGAGGAGCTGATGAAGCCCATACAAGAGGGGATATCTCTGAATAGGTAGGACATTGTTAATGGACACATATTGCAAAGTGACTTGTTTAACATAAAAAGCAATCCTTGTAGTGAGACAACCCCTTTAAGACACATACCATTGAGTTTTAGTAACCTATGAACTGATGCAACTTCTGAAGCCATACTGGATGTACTGTTTAATGTCATGTACATAGCCTCTAAACACATCTAGATAGCTTGTCAAGGTCATATTGAAGGGTCTATAGAAAAAGGACAATAAATCATTAAATTTATTTATTTTTTTAATTCACAGTTATCCAATAATTTCCTTCTTTACAAACACAAGAACCAATATACTAACCCTTGTAGGCACTAAAATGACACAATAATTTGTTAGCAAGCTTCCTATATTATTATCATTGAGAAATCATTTGCTGCCAAAATGCTTGAAAGCTTTCTTTTCTTTTAACTTTAAATAATGATATTTTCCCAAAGGAAAGCAAATGTAGCTAACTCCAAGCCATAAATGAAAATAAACCTTTAATCTTGCCCAGAACTAATGTACAGATACTGCCGGATAATTCTACCGCTCTGCCCATAATTAGTTGTGCACTACATAATTAAGTACCATGTTAAAGAAGCAGCAAATTGTAATGCCCGTGTAAGTCATTTATAATTGAGTCCTTAATGTCACTTGAAGGGCCAGCCTTACTGCACAGACAGCTTGAACAGCTCACCACTGCCTCTAGTGTCTTATAAGGGCAATACTCAAATCTTATATTTCACAAATATATCTATACAGTATACTACGTTATAACTCAGCCTATTTTTTTACTATAATATTTGTTTTGCTTGTGAAGATTTTTACGTAAAAATTAAAAACACAAAGGTAGGTACATTTACTTTGTATGGGTAATGAGAGGGACATTGTAGCAGCGGGATAGATAATTTGTGTGCAGAGATAAGTTGTGGCTTCATAAATTCTTCAATATGATCGGGACCTGGTGGTGAGAAAGAAAGGGAAAGTGAATGAAGACACATTTGTTCCCCACAAGGTAATGTAGTGTCCTAAATCATGTAAACAGAGGTACAATACATTGGTACAAAACAGTTTTCAGATCTTAAAGAGAATCTGGGGCCATCCCTGTAATGTATATTTTTGGAAATGCTGACTACTACCTTTGAAATAGCAATTCTGGAGCACCTTCCTCAATTCTGTATGTTGTGTGGTTCCCCTGTTATTCCTCCCAGGAATTCATCAAACAGCACGGTGGATTAGGAGTTCTAGGGGTAGTCCGGTTTTGGGAAATTCTTTTCGCAAGCCGCTTGTTGCTAGTTTCAATCCGGCTTTACTCAGACTCCCAGAGAAGTGAAAGAGGAGGACCTCACTAGTGCCACCCTCCTCATTCACTTGCAGGGCCGGATCGCAACTAGCAACGAGCGGCCGGTGCAGAGAGTTTCCCAAAACCGGACTACCCCTTTAACTCTGTTGCCTTGCAGCTTTGGGGTCCTCGGTTCAACTTCTACCAAGGACAACATCTGCAAGGAGTTGGTAGGTTCTCCCCATGTTTATATCAGTTTTCCCCACAATCCAAAAAACCTGCTGGTTAATTTGAAACTTAGATTGTGAGTTCCAATGGGGACAGGGACTAATGTGAAAGATAGCAATCTATGTACAGTGCTGTGGAATATAATTGTGCTATGTAAATGAATACAATACATAAAATAAATTATGAGTCTGTCTCTTTGGTGTTATCATTTGTGAGCGTGCCCTGCGCCGTCTGATATAGTCCAATCAGTGTTCATAGACACACCACTTTGAAAACTTAAATGGTAACACCCAGCTGACAAATCAGTAATACATTTCTAGGAGGAATAGCAGGAACAGCACAACACGGAGATATAAGAGCAGATGCTCCAGAATTGTTATTTCACAGGAAACACATATATATGAAAACTGTCATGTCAGGAGAAGTCACGTAGAGGAGGTAATCTTTACAGGAGTTGTTTTGCTCTTTGTGTCACCTTCTGTCTGGCAATTATTTGTTATCAGACCCAAATGTCACGGCTTTATTGCGGGGCGTACAGTTCGCCCTGCTATTAAGCCGGGTGTTCGGGAGTCACGCTGATCGGCGCAGGGGAGGCGGCAGCCCGCCGGCCCCAATGACATGCATTACTCGTGGCGTGAAAGTCAATTATCTCCACGTGCGTACAATACAATCATATTGTGTGCCCAGGGAGAGGAGGCGCAATCCATAGTTCCCAATGAGAACTGTGGATTACCGTAATGATTGGGGCGCATTTCACTCGTATTAGAGCTCAGTACGCTCCAAATACGTGGCGAAATGCGCCCCAAAATAAGCCGTGTGAATTTACCCTTAGCCCATTTCTCACTACTTATGCTGCTGCGTCCCAATATGGCCTAGACCCAGTGTTCCTCCCATTAGCTAGGGGATAGTCAGGTGTATTAAGACGACTCACAGGGACTGAACTTGAACTATGTGTACTGCTAACAATACTGTCTAAGATGGGTCTAGAGTCCAGGCACCACAAGTAAGTCTACACTCATAGGCTTGACTTCCCTGGCTAATATATCTGCCTACACAGAATAACCAATTCCTATTGTAATTATCCACTGGCCCATCAAGACTAGATACTTCCTCTAAGTTTCCCAATCAGACCTAACAACAGCCTTACCTGGGTTCGAGCATACTTTTGTTCGCTCCCTACATCTTACCCAGACTAGCCTGAACTTACCCAACATCTCCAGCGGACTTGCCAGAGCTAGCTACTCACAGGGTGACAATTCAAATAACTTCCATTGCTTTTGTGCAGATCTATTGATCTTCAAGTGAGAAATCACCCCTTCATCACAGGTGACCCATGTGTTCAGCTTCACAACAGTCTGTGCTACCTCTAATGTACTTCTTTATACAAGTGCTTTCTGACCGTATCTAAGCCTGGCATGTTACAAACATTTTATAGATATTCTTTGTCTAGATTAGTTTTATAGATTTGCTGTCTCCAAAATATATAATTTTTGATGGGCAAACATACGTCTTTGGGATTTTGTCCCTTTTAAGAACTTAGCAATGACCCCGGTTGCTACTGCTGCATTGATAGTTCACTTAAGAGACCAGCAATACTGCTTAAGAAGATTAAGGTCTGGTCGTGGCTGTCCACAATTAAGAGAAGATATATGGCCTAAGCTCAACTATTGCACTAGGACCAATGAGCCCTTAGCTATACTTCTGTAGGTCTGGGATAAAGAACAAGGACACACTGACATTTGGAGTGACAAAACATTGCCCTGCTGATACCTGTAGCTCAGTAACACTGATCGTTGAACAGTTCAGATTTTAGAAAATAGCTTCTGTTCTCTTACTAACACCTCCAATCACAAAGTGATAGAACTTACAAACACAAAATCCAAAATAAATTACAATTTTAACTTTGAGTTCTCAGCTGTCGACATACTACACAGTCGAGTTGCATTATTATAACTACTTCCTAACCTCGACAGCATGTAGCTCATGAAGGAAGTCACATGTCATGAGCTGGCTTGGTGGGTATATAAGGTGTGTGATAGGCTGTCTGCACAAGGGCAGTGGTATTTCTGAAACTGCACATAGTGTGATCTATTTGTCTGCTGCTGTGGTGAAAGTGTATTGTGAGTGCACAAATGGTACCATTGTAAATTATGTGGAAATTGTGAAGCACCAAGAGCCATTGTGTGAGGGGTAAATGTTAGTTACAAAGGTGTGCAAGGGACTGACACACTACAGTGGGGCAGCTCAACATCAATATGAACCAGAGGGCTACCAGGCATGTGTCTAAAACAACAGCTCAACGAGCCTTTCTGTGCAGAAAAAATGTTCACGGCAGTATTGGAAATTCCTAATAGCTAATATAGTGAGAAAACAAAATGTCAATTTCTGCATAGTTTAGACTTTATTATATCCATTGCAAACTCTACAGAATGGTGAATTATTAAAGATTTATTTTCTTGCTTATTCAAGACCCCTACCTCATGTCTTCTATAAATATGCATTAAATCAGGGAAATATCATACCCTCAGTTCAGTTAATATGAGATGTGTGGTGTATTACAGCTGACCCTGGTGTGCTCTATACAAACCACTAACACGGTGCACAGAAAGTATCATCTTCTTTCAATTTATTTCTATATATTACAGAGAATATTGTAGGTAATAGAATTTACAAGCAGCGTACCCCAACCCTGGGAACTCAAATAATACAATTTCCTGCTGGAGACACTGACAAGATCTTCATCTTTTTCAACATCTCCTGACATTAAGAATAAGTGTTGTGATTCTGACTTGGCTCAGACAGAATCTCCATGCCCCAACACACATTTTTCACCATTATAATGTTATTTGCCCCTGTTTCTGAATATTGTATCAGGAGGAAAGATTCAGTTAAGTAAAACAAATGCATCCAAGTAGAGTAGGGTTTGTCTTTTGGCCCATTCCATTGTGTCATTGCTTTCTTCCAAAATAAAAAAAATAAAAAAGTTCTCTAGCACCACCTATAGGTGCCACTAGAGAGACTGTTTTTTTTCTTTTGCTGGAGAGCTATTTGGCATATTTTTTACTAGGGAACTTTGCTTTGCAGTGCCAAGGAGCAATTGTTTGGAAGCAATGATGTCTACAGATATGTGTCTCTGGTTTAGCTAATAGGCCTCAAACAGTTGGCTGTAATCTGGCTACATTTTACTGTGTATTATAGTCATAGCCGTAACTTCAAGCTCTAGGGCCCTAGTGCAAAAAGTGAAATAAGCCTTCCCTATTACCATGTGCCACTTATAATGCTGAGACAGAAGGGCTTTTGGGCCCCCTCAGGCTGCAGAGCCTGGTAGTGTCTGCTACTGCTGCACCCCTGTGGCTACGCCCCTGATTATAGTCCTAGTCAGGGGCGTAGCTACAGGGGGTGCAGCGGTAGCAGCCGCTACCGGGCCCTGCACCCTGAGGGGGCCCTAAAAGCCCTTCTGTCACATAAGAAAACACCAGTATTGTAAATGGTGCATGGTCACTGGGGGGGCCCATTTCACTTTTTGCACTAGGGCCCAAGAGCTTGAAGTTACGCCCCTGGTCCTAGTACCTGGGTCACATGTGGTTTGGGTAACCTGAACCAAAATCATCATAGCCCCATAGAAGTATAGGAAAGTCTGGGCCCTGCAGCTATCTGAACCAGGTTGTAAGCCGAAAAATGCATAATGCTCTGAAATTGTGTTAAGGAGTATCTACAAACAGGTGGCAATAGAGATGGTGTCGTTCACCCTAGAAGAAAACTATTTTGCATAGTTTTTTCTAGGAAGCATTACTTTAAGGACTCTTAAAGAGTTATAAGACACACTCAGCTCTGCTAGATTGGCACACCAGTCATTTATATGACAATTGTTTTTCATCTTAACCGTCTTCGCTGTCTTTTTCTTTCGCCTCTGAGATCCAAAATGTGCTGCAGTTATTAAAATAATTGCTAGCATTTTCCTGAACCTTGTATTTAGATGGCGTACCTTATGTGCAATGCTTCTGTCGATCTCTGACAAACTGCACTCATACTTTGGAAAGTATTTAGAAGACATCTTCACAGTTCTCCCAGACAGCAAAGTGTTTGATTCATTTGTTTTTCTGAATATATGTTTCATATTGAACATTTTCTAAATCTCTCTGTAATGATTACTCAGATAACCATTTATAGTATATAGGCAGATAGACACTGCTTGTATGTAGGTCAGACACTTCGGGCCACATTTATTAAACTGTTTAGGTCTAAAACGCACTCTTTTGCCAATAGTAAGCTATGGGAAAAAAAGTGAGTTTTAGACCTAAACAGGTTCATACATGTGGCCTTTAAAATTAAAAGTCAGATAAGTGCGCAGATTTTTCCTATTAAGTAGGTAAAGTCTCCTTTTGGAATATAGGTATGTAGGCCTGTTTTAAGTAGATAATCCCCCAATTAGATAGATATATAGGCAGGTAGATAGGTAGGGTCCATATAAAGAAGCAATACAGGCCCCCTTTATATTGGCCCCCTCAATAAGTAGGTAAGTATATAGTCCTCCAATAGTAGGTAGGTATATAGGTAACCTCAAAATGTAGGCATACAGGCCCTTTCAGTAGGCATATAGATCCACTATATAGTAGGTAATTAGATAAATAGTCCCCTGTAATGCAGCAATATGGGCTCCATCAGTAGGTATATAGGTCTTCTTAATAGGTAATGAAGTATACAGTCCCAGGTAGCCCCTCAGTAGGTATATAGGCCACTTCAGTGGATAGGTATATAGGCCCCTTCAGTAGGTAGTGAGATATAAGGTCCCCCGTTAGGTAGCTCTATAGGCCCTCTCAGTAGATATATTGGCCCCCTCAAGAGGTAGGTAGGTATATAGGCTCCCACCAGTAGGTAGGAAGGTATATGGGTACCCCTATTAGAAAATATATATATATTCATCTCTCCCCATTCCCCTGCTGAACACCTCTTTTTTGATTCTGAAGTGAGTGTGTAGGCGGTAGATAGGTATATATGGCCTCACCACTAGTAAGGTAGATAGGGTCCCACAGTAGGTTGATATATAGGGTTCCCCTGGTAGATAGGTATATAGGCCCCCCAGTAGTAAGGTAGGTATATAGGGCCCCCACAGTAGTTAGGTATAATAGAACATTAGTTGCTATATAGGACTCACTTGTAGTTAGATATTTAAGGCCAACCCCCAGTATATAGGTAAATAGGTCCCTGAATATGTAGGTTGGTATACAGGGCCTCATATTAAAAATAAAAGAATTATACTAATTTATCCCCATTCCCCCAATAAACACCTCTACATTGAGTCTGGAGTGGGTGGCGTGATTTCATCATTACATCATGCTGCCTGTGCATGCAGGAACTACGGAACAAAATGGTTGGGATTGAAGCGAGCTCTGATCCTGGCCACTCTGCCTGAGCTGCTGCCTGCACTGAGCAGATGGAAGTAGCACTGGCTGCATTGCTGTGTCCCAGCCAAGCATCTGTGTGGTGAGGCGTGCCTTTTGGCCTGTCTGGTTCAGGGGCCTGACTGCAAGTGTGACCACTGCAACCTCTGTAGCCATGCCACTGGTAAGGGTTAAGTTTGTTTTAAGGGCTTTTGGGGGGTTTAAAGGGCTTCAGGTCTAAATGCTCTTGTTGCAGCCTAACTTTTAGTCTGATGTCACTTCTGGTTACTTCATCATAGGCATAATATTATGGTAAATGAAGTAACCGGAAGTTAGATGGGACATTAGCCTGCAATGGTAGTGTTGCATTGCCGGATTTGTAGGTAACCCCCATAATACCTCTTAGATCACTTTAAACAGAATTTAGGGTTACAGTTTTGGTCAGTTTTTTTTCCACTTTTCACCCGAAAGCTCTCAGAAACAATAACGCTCAGATTCGGGTCAGATTTTAACTTTAATCCAAAGCACAACATTGTCCATTACAAATCCTGTTACATTTTTGTTACATGGTTGCATATTCTGTAAAACTAAAAAAAAGGCAGTTGTCCATCCAGTTCACTCTATTGTGCTATAGTGTTGTTCCAGAGGAAGGCAAAATCCCTCATAAGGAAGAAATCAATTGTCCTCACTTTAGTGAAAATATTCCTACCCAATTCCAATTTGACAATCAGAAAAAATCCCTGGAACAATGACCCTTCTCCAGAATCCTATTCACTTTAACTTGTTATATTTAGAGATGGGCGAATTTCTCAAAAATTCGATTCGTTGACTTCGCCGAATTTTCCGACTAAATTTGTTTCGAGTCGAATCGCGTATAAAAACAGCTATTTCCAGGCTGGCGCACAGAGCCATGCAGGGTGCTGTAGAGACGATGTGCCATGCTTAAATAATGCAGAGGGAGGCTTGGTTTAGGATCTTCAATACAATGATGTGAATTTAGTATCTGAGCACGCAGAATGACTGCCGGCCACTCTTAGAATCGCTTCACTATAAAAATTCCCTGGGCACTCATAAAAAGGGCAAGAACTTGTACCAAAAAACTGAAGAGGGGAAAATGTAGCCAGATAAAGTCTCATGGCAGCGAGAGCAAGCATGAAAAAGACAAGCTGAGGGGCTCCAGCGGTGTGTGCCACAATCAGTGACAGATTTGGATAACGGTTAGGAGACTGGTGCGGCAGCACACAGCCTCATTGAAGTCGACAGTGGCACAATGACCATTCGTAGAGTGTGCAAAAAACAGGAGTAGGATCCACAGAAGGTGGGACAGATGATAACACGTGTGGAGGTCACGGCAGCAGCCGAAAAGTACGGGGAAGTAACATGCAAGACAGCAGCATCGTAGTCCAGGCAGATGTCACAAATACATTCTGGAGTGTGCAAAACAGAATTAGGTCTACAGAGAGTGGAGTGCACAATGCACATAGTGTGGTGGTTACCATGAAAACATGCCAACTCTCCCGCTTTCTAGGTGGGGGTGTTATACAAACGCTATTCATGCGGGGTCCCCCACCAGCCTCTCCTTAAACCCCAGAGTTGGCGATTCCTCCCACCGCCAGCATAGGCCAGTGGGGTTCTTTAAATATTAAACCAGAAGCGGCGCAAGAGTAGTTGTCTAGGTGTGCTACCTTGCGCCGCCGGCCGCTGAACTACAGTGCGGGTGAACTGCGGGCCGCGTAGTACAGCCGCTGCACCCGCTTGAGTCTTACTGATTCAGTCTGGAGGAGGAGGAGGTGATCGTCTCCCCTCCTACCCTTCTCCCCCGTATGTACAGCGCCGGCCGGTGCGCAGCTGTACATACAGATCTAGGCTTAGCAGGGGGTGTGACGCGTGGCTGCACTCCACTAGCGGGTATATGACTACTAAAAAAATCACCTCTACCCCTAGCGATCGCTGAGGAGATCACGCCGGCAGATGTCCGGCCTATACTGCAGGAGCCTGTTGAGGTGAGTGACTTTTATTGTTTTAACCTGACTACAAAGGGGGCAACTACCCTGGCTACTGAATGGGCAACTACCTTGGCTACTGCGAAGGGGGCTAAAAACTACCATGACTTTAACAAAGGGGAGGCTAAATACCTGGCTACGAAGAGGGGCAACTACCTGACTACTGCGAAGTTGGGTCAAACTACACTGCTACTGAATAGGGTCAACTTATCTCTACGAAAGGGGGCAACTACCTGGCTACTGAAGGGAGCAACATACCTGACTACAAAGGGGGCAAACAAACCTAGACTACCTGAATATGTGCAACTACCTGGACTACTGAATGGCAACTACCTGGCTACATAAGGGGCAACTACCAATGGCTATCTGAATGGGGCAAACTACCTGGCATAAAAAAGAGGCAAACTACATGGCTACTGAGAAAGAGGGCAATTACCTGGCACACTAGAAGGGGGCAACAAACCTGGCAAACACAAAGGGGGCAAACAACCTGACCTTACAAAGGTGGCAACCGTCCTGTACTACAAAGGGGGCAACTACCTAACTGAAGAAGAGGCGGCCCAACGTACCAGTCCTACAAAGAAAGGGGCGCAACAACCTGGTCATGAACTGAACAGGAGGCAACTACACTGAGCTAACAAGAGGGGGCAACTACCTGGCATACGGAAGGGTCTACTACCTGACGTACTGAATGGGGCACACTACCAGGCTACTGAATGGGGCAACTACCTGTCTACCAAGGGGGCATACAATACCTAGTCTTACTGAAGGGGCAACTTACCTGAACTAACAGAAGGGAGCGGCCCAAACCCTAAACTACCCCTTGGCTAGAAAGTGAGGCAACTACCCAAAGGGAGGATACTACAAAAGGTGGTCACACTACCTTGGCTTACAAAGTGGTGTATACAACTACCTTTGGCTACTAAAGGGGTCAACTACCTGGCTTACTAAAGGTGGCCAACTACCTGGACTACAAAAAGGTGCAACTACCCTGAGCAACTGAAAGGGGCAACTACCTGGCTACTGAAGGAGGGCAACTACCTGGCTACTGAAAAGGGGGCAACTAGCCCTGACTTAAAAAAGGGGAGCAACTACCATGACTTACTGGAAAGTGGACACTACCTGCTAAACTGAATGGGGCAACTTATCCTGACTTACTGAAAGGGGCAAACAAACCCCATGGCATAACTGTGAATGGGCATAACTACCCATGCTACAAAAAAAAGGGTGGCAACTACCTGGCTACTTGAAGGGGGCAACAACCTTACTACAAAGGAGGGAAACGAATACCTGGATGACTACTGAATGGGGCAACCTACCTGCTACAAATGGGGGCAACGTACCGTGGCTACTGAAGGGGGGGGGCAACTTACCTGACCTACTGAATGGAAGGGCAACTTACCCCCTGGCAACAGAAGTAGGGGCAACTACCTGACATAGCTGAATGAGGAGGCATAACTACCGGCTACTGAAGGGGGCAACTACCTGACTACTGAATGGTGAAACAACATGAACTAACTAAAGGAGGAGGCAACAACCTGGCTACATACAGTGGGGCCACTTACCATGGCTAACAATAGGAGGTGCAATCTACACCTGGACTTAACGGAAAGAGAGGGATGGTAATCTAACCTAGCTCGACAAAGTGAGGCATCTACCTGCTAACAAAGGGGGGCATCTAACCTGGCTAATCAAAGGGGGTCATCCTACCTTGGTCTTAACAAGCAAGGGATTGCATTAAATCTTTGACTATCAAGGGGGCATCTACTTGGCTACAAGGGGCGCATTTACCCTGCCTTGTAATGGGGCCACTAAAAGGTTATAGGGGGCTACGACCATTGGCTATAAGGGCATCTACTCATGGCTTTTTTCATTCCAAACCATTATGCAGTCAGAAGCAAAAGAGGACGGGTGTCGTGTTGAGAGTGGCTTTTTATAGGGGCGAGGCACCAACCAAAAAAGTAGTATCGGCACTCATTTCTCCCTGCTATTACTACCCAAATTATTCAAAAGATGAGCAAACGTATGAGGTTACGGAAGCAGCCACAGCAGAAGCTAAAGAGGGTCAGAAGAGTGGCAACAATGAACATTCTGGAGGAGGCATAAAACAGAGGAGTAAGATAAATGAGGCCATTAAGTCGGACACCAAATGACGAACAAGAGTGGAGTGACGGAGGCAAGGAGCATACATACACCGAGGTCAGAGAGTGGCACAATGACAGTAAGTTGAGGATGATGCGGTATTGGTCAAACGGGCAACAGCCCAGCAGCAGCATTGAGTGTTCTATAAGAGTGGCGACAATGACAAAATAACTGGAGTTTGTGTGCAATAAAGCGAGAGTAGTAAAGCCAGCTAGCGTTCTGGTCAACAAGGACACAGTGTCGCGAGTGGCAACGTTGTAGGAAGTGCAATGCAATGCACGACAAAAGTATGGTCAAGAACAATTTAGGCACACAAGAATCGACACCTAGAAGCTAGTTAAAATGGTGACAGAAGTCAAGGAGGACATACAGCACATGAGTGAGTACATGAGCTGATGGTACGACAATGGACTAGGGTTGTGGGAAAGATTGTTACAACAAAAGGCATAATCTATACACCAGAAAGATGAAGTATTGTGTAGGTGGGGTAATTAATTGAGGAAAAAGAGATATTGGATGGAGCAAGCAATGCAACATAGTTCAGGTCAGGAGAGAATGGGCATACAAATTTTGAATACCAAATTACTTGGATAGAAGCGAGGCCAAAAACAGGAGTTAAGAAGGATAGACTCTACATAGTGGAGACACTAATGACACAAGAGGTGTCTCTTGAGAAGAGAGTTCACGGCGAGGGATGGCTAGCAAACAGACAATGATGTGTCAGATCTTAATGAACCAAGTATTAGCAAACATATTGACATATCTGAAGAGAGTGGCAAAAACCTGGAGTAGTGGCCACAGAGTGGCACAATGAACATCAGTGTGATAGGCACGTCACGCCGCATAGGCATGTAGGGTCATAGTAACAAAGCACATGTCACCCAATGACATTCTGAGGTGGCCAAAAACAAGGAGTATAAGCCTACAGAGGGCACAATGACTACAGATGAGTGGGAGGAGCAACAGGGCAGTGATCAATGACGTACCTCAGCAGCAAATGAAGGTTCAGCAACAGTGACACATTATGACAAAAATGTGTAGGTCATTGTTTAATAAAGTGCTATGCAGCCACTATTAAGCGCGCGTCTCATGTCAGGTTCAGAGTTAGTTATGAAAACCTTAGATTACGTCACATTATTATTATATGTACATTCAGTGAGTGTTAGAGTGTTATTCATAAGCAACCGTTGCGGAGTAGGACCACAAGAGTAGGCGCACATACAATGGACACTAGTTGGTGGAGGTTCACAATAGCAGCAGCATGCGGAGGTGAGTTACACGGGCGAGTTTGGAAACTAAGACATATTTCTGGAGGTTGCAAAAACAGGAGTTAGGGCCCACCAGAGATGGACACAATAATGATCAGAGGAGTAGGAGGTGACGAGGGCGAGCAGGAGCAATAACAGTCAGGAGGTCAGAGAGTGGCACAAATGACAACAGTGTGAGGAAGTGACCGCAGCAGCAACCAGTAGCAAACAAGACAGCTGCATGAGGGTCATAAAGATGTCTGCATAATCAATGATAGCGATGTGGAGATGGGTGAACAATACCAGTACCTTGAGTAAAGATGGTTATTGGTGGGCAGATTGGTGAAACCTGTCTAAGCAGGTATGTTGGCATTACAGCCACGGATGTGGATCGGCAATTCAGAATGTTAGCTGAGGCAGGTAGTATTTTGAAACCCTAGACCTTCATAGTTCTCACCCAAGGATTATGGGTGAGCCTCAGGCAGATAGTTAATTGTCCTGTAGGCAGTTGTTGGGATTCTAGCAATCCTAGCCAAAGAAATCCACAAGCCTCATCATGACAAACCTGTTGGTTCAGGGTCCGCTCCAGTACCTGCAGCGCTTGCAGGCGGGACTGCCACTCATTAATTCTTCACTAGTCAGTTGTGAAAGAATGCTGCCAACATCACTACGACTCCAAGACTTAGCGTTATCTGCTTGATGGGATGCAAGGTACGACTCCTATCCATCCCACCGAACGCCACCCCAACCATCTCCACATCCCAAAGCGCCCAGCAAACCATAAGCACGGCAGTAGACGTGCAGCGCTGTTAAGCAATCACCACCTGAGTACAGAACCTTTTGAGCCGTTCATCAGAGGCAAGCGGTTCCAAACTGACCGAAAACGGAGGATATTCCCGTTATAGTTATTATTGAGTTTCTAGGACTCCAGAAGTATAAGAAAAAATTAATTGCTTGACCGTCTCTCAGAGTAATTAAGCAGCTGGGAAACAATGACACTCCACCACTTTTGACCGAGTAGGCGAGGTGTGGTCCAATAGGTGGAACACACAGTCTCAGGTAATCATCATAACAGGCTCTGCCAGGATAGGTGATCTACACTATACGGGGAGAATTGATCTATGATTAGCACTACATGGTCCTAGAAGAGACAAAAATCAGTGCAGACTCATGCTACCCAACATAGGAGCCATCTGGCACAAGTGACCATCTCGAGGGCTCTACCTGCCTTATCCATCTAATCTCACAGTAAACTGCCACGAGTTCTTTGCTGGGTCACATATTATTCTGGCTCGAGTCTTTTTCCAAACATTATGCTCCATCTTCTTCCAATTCTCTCCTAAACGCTAGCTCCATCTCTCGTTGTTGTTTTCGATTTGTGTTGTCACACTTGGGTTTAGAAAATCCACTTGTTTTTTCAAATTGTTACACTCAAACAATAGCTTCTGACTCCAATTCCCCTCAAATGTTTGGCCCATCCTCGCATTTTCAGAGAATCCCCACCGGTAGACCTCGATGTGGATATCCCTTGCGAGATGTAGACGCCAAACGTCTCCAGTCCCCTGCAACCATACAAGAATGATTTTCAATGCAAAATCTTTTTCCAAGGACATTGAATTGCGAGTGCGGAGATGTACGTTTAGTATCCATCCCACCGTAGTCCTGAGGCGACTGACAAATAACGACGCCATCCTCACTCTGAAATTGGGACTCTAACAAAGCCTGGCAGGTGTCACAGCATGATTGCTGCCCACTATCAGCTGACATCAAAATTACACATAGGGACGTACCCAGCTCTCCGCCTGTATCAATCAAGAAACAAATCGTAAATGGGCCTTATTTCTCTGTGCTATGGTTTAAGTTAGTTTGTTTGGGTGTGGGGGGGGTGGGGGGGGGGGGAGGAAGGGCGGGGTGAGGGGGGGGGGGGGGGGGGGGGGGGGGGGGGTGGGGGGGGGTGGGGGGGTGGGGGGGGGGTTGTTCCAAACATGGGTTCAGAGCTGTAAAGATTACCAAACGGGTGGAAACAAACGCCGGCATATCATAGTGTTGGTTGCGGGAGTGACAAGAATATTCGATCCGTTCTGATCTCAAACAGCAAACATCGAGGAGATGGTTTTGCATATCTGGCTTTAGTAAGAGAATGGTCTTGACAGTCATAGGCACAGTTTTCACTGTGCCATGTTCAGAATCCTTCGGAAGATTCGGCATCTGGAAGAAAGACTTACAGGAACCTCTTTCCCACGTAACACGAGATTGAACATTCTCTGTGTCTCCATGCAAAGTAAGCGCATGGACCATACACCCCTCCCTCCGCTCAAAGTGCAATGCAATGGACATCCAGAAATGTTTCCTTGCAGCCCATTTGTTCCAGTTATCGAACTTCATTTCGTTCCGATTTGCAGTTGGTGTCGGAGCGGGTAAAATAAACTGACCAAAACCATATCTGAATTTCTATAGCATAATGCATGCACGCGTTAACAGTTCCTCTCCTGTATGACTTCGTTAGTTCTTGCTCTGGGTAGAAATAGGTCACAAGTGGTGAAAACATTGCTGTGACACCGAGTCTAGTGCCCTCTAAAACAACAAGTGGTATATGGGAAGCAGTACTTGAGTGAGTAAAAGCTGAGAAATGGTGGTAGGTCTGGTGAGGTGCGAAGGAGGCTGCGACGACTATTGGTGTCATGTTATGAGGATACCATTGTCAGGTTTGTATTAGAAAACGTGGGAAGGAGAAGGCGCCATTCGTACCTGTCCCAATAGATGTTGGTCGTGACCTGTGTTCCAGAGAAGCACATTTCAAACGCTAATAGGCTGATTAACAGGTGAACTTATATACTGGCCCGAAGTGTACCTTGGAACAAAAACCGAGAATAATGCACAAGGAACTAGAGTTCCTCGCCTATCTGTTATGCTATCAGCAATTATGATAGTGCGTGGTACATTACTTTAAAAATTATGTCCTTGACCTTAGTTTTGGGATCAAAAGAAGATTACGTGTCTTGTACACAACCTCTAAATCCAATTAAAGTTACGTGCATCTGGCACAAGCCATTAGTATATTCACATGAAATGGTGCATGTATCTCCACTACCATTTTTGGATGAAAGAGGGAGTGTAGAATGTGCAGTATCAACATCTTGGAGCTAGAAAGAAGTGCAAAAATTAAAAGCGCAAGAGAATACAAAATCGGATCATAGAAAATAAGACCGAGCTAGCCAACTTATTTGTCAACTAGCGGCGTTGCGGGGACACTACTAAAAGTTTGATGACTGTATGCGTACTGATATCTTAGTGCACTCCCTGATCGCTTAGAAATAAATTATAGCGAGATCTGCAGCGCCATGATGTAGCTAGGAGCAGGTAGCATCTATCAGGAGACCTGGGGAAGCTAGGATGGCCGAAAGAGACACAAAGAGCAATAACAACCCTTGTGAGTCGTGATGAAACACATATGTAACAGGTAGAGAGGTTGATATAGATTATGATGCCTTACATGCGTTCACACAGAGCGCCAGAGTAGTGAGAGACAGATAATACGATTGCAGTCACTTGGCACTTAAACCTTGCTGGTTTAGGTGGTTGTAGAGTGCTGCTGCGGCAAGCAGGATGAACCACCACACTCTGAGCACGTTTCTCCCAGGCCACCGATGGTGACGCTGCAAGTTGAATTTGACGGGCACGGCGCTGGTGCCAACGTTTTAAACCGTTCCTACTGAAACGTCCACAGTCGAGGCAAGTTTTGGTAGCTTACGGAGCTTTCTAGTGCCCAATAAACTAGTGGAGATTCGTGAGGATTCTATCATCAATAGTCTCCCCGGACATTATTTCTGGTAGAACTTGCCAAATCTGGAGTCATTAGGTCTAATAGAGAATATATCTTGCCACAGCATAGGAGAAGTAGACCGACTAGGAGAGGTCTAACTGATATTATATAGAAGGGCTAACCGACCTAATCTAATATAAGCAGGTGAATATTACAACAAGTTTGAGTCTCCGTGAGTTGTGTACAGCGACCATAATGCAATCTTGTTACACACAAATGAAATGTACTACTACTCACCAAAAGACAGCCTATCTTAAACAGGTCTGAGTCAAAAAATTAAGGCCAATCGTAAGAACCCGCTCAACTTGTTTATCCTTGGGGCACAGCTATGAGAAAGACGGTAGTTTTCTAGTCCCCGTGGGAGGGATCCAAATCCCTTGGCTTTGGCCCATCCCTGGAATCACAGATTCACATGGACGTTGAGAATTTCAGCGTATATTGTGACCTAACACAAACCTACTTGCAAATGAGTGAGCGTAGGTGTTGGTGGACATGCTTGGGTCAAAGCCTATTGTAACAGCCAATAAGCTGTATATAGACATCCCACGAGACGATGGTGATGAATGGCCAACAGGTATAGCATTCAAACCCAAGGTTCGTTTATACTGAACTTGGGCATCATTAAAAAATACTATTTTGGTGTTATCTCGACAACGGGTTGCAAAATAACTGTATACTGAGAGCTGTCTACACTCTGTATTGTTAGAGATATTTCCTCTTTAGGGCTTTCTGATGGAAGAGAGACCCTTGTATTAGATAGGGCAGTGGAGAGACTTACTATTATAGACCATAAAGCGAGTAACTGGCGAGCGACGAGATAGTGGGATGACATCCCGTCGTGGGTTACCTGTAGGAGTTAACACGCATATAATACCAAGGGTAGATGCTCGTACATGGGTACTCAAGAGGTTTGGTGTGAAGATGACCCACAAATTGTTAAATATAGAGCTGAATATGGTGGTCTACCGGCCAATACTCTGCATGGAGAAAGCAGGGGATATTGGCCCCTGTCTAATAAATATTACAATTATTTATATGTCGATTTCATGGGGGCGCTAAACGGTGGTAAGATCTACTAGACGAACTTAGAAAAGTCTGGAAACATGATGGGGGTAGAGTGAGCCCTCTTTGGTTCTGTCAATAGAGTGTTATCGTTAGGGGTAACCATCGTGTGCTATATAGTGCAATTTATGGACGCTGAGCCCTTTCGAGGGTGTAGACTCCAACACAACAGAAGCTACAGGAATCTGCGTAATTGGCTGACGCTGGTGACAGAATTAAACCTGTGGAATATGAAGGACTAGGGACAGGCGGGCGCTGATAGAAAGGTGACTTGTTATTCTGCCAATTCTGGGCGTGGCTCTGAGCATCGGCCGTCGTCACTGAGAAGTCATTGCCAACTAAGGTTGTGTCGATGTTTCTCCCATCATGACCTCTTGGCATGGGGTTGAGTCAGATGTCCATCTGGGCGTTTAAGTGGATTGACCTATCTAACCAATCAGATGAACCATTGGGTTGTTGTGCAAGAACGAACCACGGAATATAGAGAGGTTTTGTACATGGCCATGCTCAGACAAGACTATGAGCGGCCTTATATGTAGGAGTGCCGAATGATTGGTCTATTGGAAAACCATTGACGGCAAGAGCCCGCACGTAGACTATAAAGTGTGCGAAGGTACGTCACCACTGTTATAAATATGGAATAATTATGAGAAAATTATTGAGATAGGGTGAAGAAATAGTGGTTATTATTTGATTTGGGTTGGTGTAAATTTCTGGATTATCAAAAGAGTACTATTGTAAAAATGATGGAATGATGGTTTTTGGGCTTAGAGCTGCTGTCTGGAACCTTTCGGTTGGGCCATTGGGGCGTCTTCCAAAGGGGAAATGTTATGGGTTGAGCGAGTTCAGGTCGTAAGGAAGCCCTTGACCACGTTGCAATCTCTGTCTGACATAATACTGTTTTGTTCTAAATTTGAAAATTTTACTGAGAGACACTGTTTTGAAGTAAGAGAATATCTTATGTACGATAATAGGAGAACAATGAATCTGCACATCAATGCGGAAGCCTCTCCTAGTACAACTAAGCTTAAAACGGGTAACCCCATTTGGATATCTAAATTATCAGGTGGTGCGCGCATCTTAATAAGCTTTGTTCGAGAGATAACAATGTTATGAAAGTGTTTAATTGACACAAAATGCGCCAGAAATGAAAAATTTACAACTTCTTGTTATGGATCAGTCGTTTTAAGAAACCTACTGTTTTTTATTTTATTAAACCATGTAAAAGTAAAAATAAGCACAATAACACGACGGTGATAGGATCATTAATATTTAACCTTCGAAGATAATATGACAATTATAATCTTGCTCCTATCCAGGCAAAAAATTAGCTTTTTGCTAAGCTATTTAATAATTTGTGGTACAAGTTGGATTAGTAGAAAAAACCTTAAAGAAAGAAGAGTTTATCTTTAAGTGACGCAACAACAGCAGAAACTAATGCGTTAAATTAACCAATTGAGAACTACCAAAATAAGACCGGCATTAAATAAATGAACAATTCCAATAATTCTACCATTAGAGCTTTGCGTAAGCTAAAGAGTTACAACTGTGCGATGTACATTTTACGGTATCCTATCAAACAAGAAAAAAACATTGATAATTAATTAACCTTTTTACAGGTTAGAATTATGCTTACTAGAAGACCATAAAATTTCATTTTTTGGTGGTGAAAAAAAACGGAATTTCTTTCTCAGTTGACCACATACAGCAGAACATCGCTAGTTAATTTTAAACCCCATGGATTTGTAAATTTGCGCAATAAGAATTGAGCACAAAATTAAAACCAAAAACTAACCAGTCATATAGCTTGTTTACAAATGGCATGTATTTTACGGTTACAACAACTAAGAGAAAAACTTTGTAATAAAACCATTATTACAGTTAATCTGAATTATTGAACTACAACAGGAAAAAATATGTCTATTTTGCGCCGCGGTTATAATAGAAGCAAGGTTTCTTTTAGTGACCTATCACTAATACATCAGAATCACGAAACGCTTTATAATAACTACTGGATGTAAAAAAGCGTTCCAATAATAAATAAAGAATTCGAGACAAGGCAACAAAATAAATACTACAGCTTTGTGTAGACGTAGTTACATAAAAATTGGTGCGTGTTTAATTATACAACAGGCTATACGAAAATTGCAAACTTATAGAAAACAAAAAACTTATAGTTACTTCTAAACCTTTTTCTCGTTTTATGAACAATATTATGCTAGCACGAGAAAAATTACAGTGTCCCTTTTTTGGTAGTCGCTGGAGAGATGGTAATATTAAAAGATACCGTGGTTTTCTTTAGCGAAAAATGACACAACATAACAAAGCCAAAAAGAAACAATCTACGCTATGGAAATAACTACCCTGGATGATAAATATTTTCAGCTACAATGTGTGTACAGAAGAATTGAGCAAAAAATAGTAATTAAAAAACACAAATAAACTATGGAGCCTGATGTTGAAAGCATTCAAAGACAGAAATTATTAGCTTAAGGGTATTCTGTATCAAGCTTAAGAGATATATTGGAGACATGGTGTAGTATAGGCGAGCGGGTTATCACAACAGAGAAAAACCTTGATAATTAAACCTTCAGTGCTTTCTTATAGAAATTATAACTACAATAAAGAAAATTCTTTTTTGGCGGTGAGCGAAAAAGAACTCAATGTTTTCTTTTAGTGAACTCACAAAACACAGCAGAACAACGCCTTCTAAGTCTTAACTCTGGAAGTTGAAATTGCGCAAAGTAAATAATTGAGCAACCTAAAAAACCACCACCACTTTTGTAATCGTTAACAACCATGGCGAGTGAAATTTACGGAACATACAACACAAGAGAAAAACTTGTTAATTTAACCTTCGGTATGAATTATGCGACAGGAAAAATTGTCTTTTTTGGCGTGAAAAAAGAACATAGGTTTTCTTTTTAGTGGACCTCAACAGCCAGAACAAACGTTTAATTAACCCCTGGATGTAAATTGCACATAAGTAATTGCGAGGCAAACATGTCCAAAAAATGAAGTGGTATTTGGATTGTAAAAACGCAGATTTCTTTAAATTGAATACAACAGAACGCGAGCGCTTAATAACCCTTGGAATTCAAATGTGCTGTGTAGCAGATAGCATCTAAAATATAATATTCAAGCTCCACAATAGGACGCACACTAAGACTTCATTTTCTACCACTACCCACAACACATCAGCTAAATCTAGAAAACGTTACAAGAAGCAGTCTCAGAGTACAAGCTGTGACACCCCCTCAAAAAATTGACTTGGTATAAAAAGAAGAGTTCTTTTGTAAGCGATATCATACAAGTCAGCTGAGCTAAGCACCTTCCCATACAATCAGTACACGTGATACGGTATGAAGCTCCCCCGTCCGCGCGCCTCTTAAAGAGTATTACAACTTGAACTTAATATAGTGCGGTGACTCACGAATCCCCGCCCGGTCTCATCGATTGGCTTCATCACTGCACATGTCATGAGGCTATCCCCTTACTTTCCTCCCAGAGTTCTTTGACCCCATGTAGAACGCCATTTCTCGCCAGCCATCTTTATCGACAAATCAAAGCCTCACTACACACGTTCACATAATCCTGCGAAGTAAACCCCAAACTTCGACTTCGTTCAAAACCGAAGTTTTTCCAACTGCAAAATTCTAATATAACAAATTCTACTCGTTAGCAATCATTTCGCCCCCTAACCACTCTAGTTTATTATTCGCACTCGACGAAATACAATTCTGGATCCTTTTTGAAACTCTGTTACAGTGAATCAACCATGACAAGTTCCTCTGGCAGAGAGTTCCACGTGTCTCACTGCTCTATTAACATAAAGAATCATCATTCTATGTCTATGTAGAATCTGTCATGATGCACACTGTGGTCCTCGCTTTGGACCATGCACGCAGCACCATTGTATCATCATTTCCCCGATGGTCCCAAATTGCTACTCTACGCATTCCCCCCCGTTCCTGCGAGTCGTGTCCTCTCTGATATTTAAAAGGCCAGCACACTGCTGATTAACCAATCACCTAAGTCGATGAGACCCTATAATGGTGGTCATTTTTCCTCCTCTATTTTCCTTGCCACTTGAGTTTATTGAGTGTTCACGATAGTTTGTGCTAGTATCTTCGTCTGTGTTTTCCTAGGATTCACTGACCACTTAGCAGTTTTTGGGACCTTGTTATTCTCTGCTCATCTGTCTGTAGCCCTGCCCTTTACATAGAGTGTGACTCAATTATGTTCTGCCTGCTGCCTGTCCTGATCTACCATCTGTGGGGGGTCCCTAAAAACTAACCTTTTGTTTGCTCCTATTGTACTGCACTATGCCACAGCAGTCACTGCGAAAAGCCACGTCATGGTTGGTGATCTGCGAGTCTCCCGCAGCGAAGTCAATCTCGATTTGTGGTGGGCTCTGGTGAACACAGGAAAGCTTCTTAAACTCCGCTACCTGGCATGGTCTCACTCTCAAGTCATCTCTTGTGGTGACCCAGAAGATCCACTACCTCAGTGCCTGACAGAAACCTTCTTTCCGCTAGACGTAGAGGATGCTCCCTTGTTCTAAAAACAGTCCTGGGTATAAATAGATCTTGGGAGGTATCTCTATATTTACTATTGATATACTTATACATATTTATTGATTGCCACACTGTAAGCCTCTTTTTCTGTAAACAGTAATTACCGCTAATTTTGCTAAATCAATTTCTACAGAAACGTAGATCCAACCTACAGTCCATATTATTGACTTTTTTGTTGCCAGCCTTAAACCTGTTCAATCTCACAAATGTCTTTCTTAGTGCACTGTACCCACAACTAGTATCAACAATATTCAATGTATGGTCAGATCAGTCATTTGTATAATTGGAGAATGATGTTCTCATTGTGTGCATCTATGCCCCTTTTAATACACCCCATGATTCTATTGCATTGGCAACTTCTACCTGGCACTGGCTGCTACAATTTAGTTTACTATCCACTAAGATTCCCAAGTCCTTCTCCATGTCACTTTTTACATGTAATAATGGAACGGATTTTTTCCATCCCATGTGCATAATCTTGTATTTATCCATGTTAAAACTCACCCATCACTTCTGCTGGTTTCTCTGCCCGGCGTGCCTCCCCTTCCATATTCCATTTGTAATAGAAACATAATCCCTCTAATTGAGTTAATTAATAATAAAACAGTTAGTATAATCTGCAAGATTGAATTTTTCTAACTAGACTACCGGCAATCCATCTGTAATGTTGATTAATAAAGATATTAAAGATAATAGGGCTCAATACTGACCCTGTGGTACCTCACTAGTAACACGGATCCAGTCCGAGTATGCACCATTAATCACTACCCTTTGTTTTCTATCACAGAGCCAGCCACTTGCAAATATTTTCCCCCAGTCCAAACATCATTATTAAGTTATACCCTTAGCCCTTTTTATGTAAAAATCCAATATATGAACATCTAGACTGCCTCACCCCGATCCAGTTCTGAACAACTTCCTCATAGAAAAACTGGATGTAGATATATTTTGTCAAAGACACTGATCCCTATTAAAAATCCCATGCTGTGACCAGAGGTTATTACATTATTTTCAGTGAGATACTCCAGTATAAGCATCTTTTAGAAAATCCATAACAAAACAATTTACCACAACCAACAGAGGTCTCTAAACTTACCAGTGCCTAATAGTATTCCATGCTCACTTTTTGACCTCCTTTTTGAATATTGGTACCAACATTTGCAATTGCGCCAATCCAAATTGGAATCAAAACCCATCCACTATATTATTTCATAAAAAATCAAAATAGGGATCTGTCCTCACATTCCTAAAAGTCCCTTTAAGGACACGGGGAGTATGGATACCACAGGACCTGTTGATGTATCTTAAAGGTGATGTTTACCTAATCCCTCGCACACACAACATCGAAGGTTAAATGTTCCATCTGGCTCAAATACTGGTACAATGGAAGGAAAAATAGTTTAATGTCTCAGTTATCCCCACTGTGTCATATTTTTCTACAGTAATTCATAATTGTAGATCATTAATTTTATTGGTAAGACTCCTGGCATTGGTCAGCAGGCACTTTTAAGTATTTTTTGGTTTTAATTATTTTGATCCTGTCCTTATTAACTATTTCTACACCCATAATAACGCACTCAAGCCTCCACTCTAACCACTGAATTTATGGAAACTAATCTCCCCTATCTCTCTATCTATCACAAATATTTGCCTGAAATATGCTGTAGTTGCCTTCTTATCCTATCCTAAGCATCCCTAGTTTAAGTACTCCCCAAGTTTTCTGACAAATTTCCGTGATCCCCAAAAACAACAGCAGCACTCCCAAGCCAATTTACTTGAAGTCCCATCCCATCAAAGTGTCTGAATCAAAAGACGAGAAATCAGACCCCCGTTCTCGCAAAAACCCCAAATCCCACTATTCCTACACCAAAATTTTGAGTTCCCTATTTACCTCCTCTAAATAATACCACGTCGCTGTTTCACAAGAGGAGGCCTGGTGTGCAGTTTTTATTTATAAAATAATACAAACATTGGAGGTCCTTTCGGCCCTTGAGCGTCTTAAACCTCCTAAGACCCTGAAACTCTGGTTAAGCACACACCAACCTACCTCTACATTAGTTATTTGATGCCAATGGCACATTGTACAGCTGGATTCTCACCAGTCCCACCCAGTAATCTGTGAACCTGATCCGCCATATGACAAAAGTGTTTTTATTGTGTAAAATCAGTAAAACATAAAAAAACTACATTAGTACCCCACGGTAGATCATTTCAACCGCCTAAGTAAAATCTAGCATGTCTCTTATTATATCTCTAAAACCACACCGATGAACCACTGTAAACATAAAAATAAAAACCACTACTAGGATTGCTGTATTTTGTTCAAAATGCTTCACAAAAACCTTAGTAAAAAGTGATCAACGTGTCCTAAGCATCTTACAATGGTACAAAAACTAAAAAACGGTCCAACCTCAGAGGGGGGGCGGGGGCCGCAAAAAAGAGACCCCTAATCAGTCTCAGTATTAACGGAAAAAAAAAAAGTTATGGCTGTCAGATTATGACAACATAAAAACGCATTTTTTTATAAACACATTTCTATTGTGTGAAAGTAGTAAAACATAAAAAAAAACTATAGAAAATGTATATCATTACAATTGTACCGACCCACATAAGAAATTAAACCTGTCAATTTATCACCAGCACCGCTGAATGCAGAAAGAAATTAAAGCCCAAAAACAAGGGCATAACTACATTTTATTCCATCTCATATTTCATCTGGCCACATTGCTAAAAAAACTATGGAACACCTGTACGCCTAAACTCGGCCAAATACATGCACAATATAACTCCTAGAATATATCCATGAGGGGTGTTTGAAATCCAATAATGTGGTCACGCTCTACTGAAAGGTTTTACCTTTCTGGAACTAACCAGTTGGTGTTGTGGTGTTTTGAAATGCAACAATTACAACCCACCGAAAATCTAGCTAGGCAAAAACTAAATAGACTCCCATTCCCTTGTACGCCATGCCATGTGCCCAAACAGCACTTTACACCCACATATAGGGTATTGCCGAACTTGGAAGAAAGTGTGTAACAAACTTTGGAAAGCTTTTTTTTTCTAGGATTCCTTGTAAAAAAATAAACATTTTCAACTAAAATTGCAGATTGTTGGGAAAAAATATCTTTTTTTCATTTTCAGAGCCTAACGCTAAAAAAATTTGTGAAACACCTATGCTGTCAATATACTCACTACACCCCTGGATATATTTCTTAGGGGGTGTACTTTCCACTATGGGGTCTTTTTAGGGGTGTTTATTAAAGTTTAGCACCTTAGATTGTCTGCAAACCTGGAATGGTGTCTTAAGAAAATCATACTGAAAATGAGACCCCAAAGTTCAGTTGCTGCTCCTCATACTCTGAGGCTTGTGGCTGAGTGCACTAGTGCTACATATGGGATATCTCTGAAAACTGGTAGAATCTTGGGAAATTATGTTGAGTTGGATTTACCTGGTCCCATCTACCGTGTTCCAGTGAATAATGGATAAAAATTTAAAATCTGCAAAAAAAAAGTGAAATTTTGAAATTTCACCTCCACTTTTAATTTCTTTGAAATACCTAATGGGTTAACAAACTTTTTAATGTTGTTTTAAATACATTAAGAGGTGTAGTTTCTTAGATGGAGTCATTTATGGAGTATCTAATATACAGGCCCCTCAAAGCCACATCAAAACTGGACTGGTCCCTAAAAAAAATTTTTCTTGAAAATGTGGAAATTAGTGCTTAATGTCTAAGCCCCCTAATGCTGTAAAAAGAATACATTTAAAAAATGATGCCAACCTACAGTAGACATAATGTATGGTAGATGCTATTTATAAACTATTTTGAGTGGAATAACCGTCTTATACACAGAATTTTTAACTTTTAAAACGGAAAATTTTTCAAAATTGTCACGATATTTTGTTATTTTTCACAAATAAACAAGGATTGTATGGACTGAAATTTCTTACTAAGTTAAAGCACAATGTGTCATGAGAAAAGAATCTCTGGATCACTCGGATAGGTAAAAATCACAAAAAGTTATTTTCACATAAAGTGACACGTCAGATGTCAAAAATGGGGCTCTGTCAAAAAGGCCAGAACTGGCTGCGATGATAAGGGGTTAATAATAGTCATACAGTTACTAGATAATACAAGGAGGAAATACCTCACCATACATAACACCATCATATTGCTACCAAACAAATCCCACTATACCAAGACCAACATTACCAATAACACTACTACATAAGGACTAACATATCTCCAGAACACGACCACAAATTACCACCACATAGTGACTGAATAACACCACCACACTGTTACTGAATAAAAATCAATATACAAAGACCAATATCACCGCTATACAGTGACCATATAGTGGTAATTACCAGTGTATGTAGGCTCTGCAGAAGTTATTATAGTACAGTAACATCCAGTGACTCAGGTGATATATTCTCTGACTGGAATAGTTTGCTTCCTCTTTGCGTCTCCATTTGATCTAGACCTTAATGATTAATTTTCCTGGTCACTATTGTACCCTGCAGAATTTACACACAAATATGTTAGAATCCTCACTTTTCCAGGACTTTTCTAACTGTCCCCTACCTCTGTTAAAACTTCCCATTGGTGAGTAGATGCTGTTATACTACGACTATGGCCTGTACCACTCAGAATAATATTGTGTGGTCCAAACTCCTTTCCTTGCACCCCAGAAGATCAGCTTCTGGCATGATGCATGTTCTTCAGAGGATGTAAGAGATGGAGTTTAGTACTGTCAAGCATTTTGTAGTGTTTCAGTTTTTTCTATAGATCTTCTTGTTGGACTGTGATGGAGTTATTGGACAATATCGGACCAGCGTTGCATCCATTTCTTTAATAAATTGGTCAATGAAGGCTGGTTTTGGGGAGTTTTTATTTAAATAAAGTGTTTTTTGTGTTTGTTTTTATTACCATTTTATTCCTTTGTTCGTAATAGAGATCTTTGACAGGCACGTCTGTATTACTAGTGCTGGGGCTAGGTGTCAGACACCTATTTTACTAACACTGGTAAAAAATGGTCAAAAATACACTGAAAGAACACAAAAACACTTTATTTAAATTAACACTCCCCAACACTCCTATACCTCATTGATCATTTTATTAAAGACATGGATCCAGCATACTCCAGAGGGGAAACTGGCAAAATACAAAAACAATAATTAGTATTTGGCTGACAGCTATCTAAAGTTCATAGGGCAGCATGAATACTAAATATTGATAAAGATAGGTAGTCTCAATTAAAGGGGTTTTCTCACTACAGATATTAGCTTTCAACATGTTGAGAACGGTAAATGAAGACTTTTTCCAAATAAATAGCTTTCTATATTTTGCTCTGTTGAGATGAGAGAGATTTTATCTGCTCTGAGTACACACAGGTTTTTCTAGATTACTATCCTGCTCCAACAGACAATGAGAGTAATTACACATCTAGATAGGTACGTAATTGCCTTAATCTATTTAATGTGTTGATTTAGTATGCCTTGGGTATCGCTATGAGTAAGGGCACAACTTCTGTTGCCCGAAACGTGTAAGCGTGAACACCTATCTCCGTGTCTCCAATTTTTGGCTGCCTCACCTATTGCTGCTCTCTATATCAGTGTATGCTTTTAAAAACAATTTTTCAATACATTTTGGATATTTGATTGGATTGGATTCCTTTGTGCTGGATGTCTACTGCTTCTATATATCGAGGACACTTTCAATCCAAGGGAGAGAGGGCCCCAGAGGCTCTGAGACAGAATGTGCTGTTCAACCGGACCCTCTGTGGCAGCAGACCTTGTATCTCCTTCTTCAGTTTATGATGTAACTGGCTAATGCTTTTCTCCATCATTTTTTAGCTTATGGTTGAAGACACAATGCAATTAGGTTACCATCAGGAAATCCTTCTAACAAAAAAGTGTTGTTCACATTTAATAACTCTATTGTTTTCCACTAAGAGAGAAATCTTTTAGGCCCTTGAATTGTCCTTTTTTGATGGAGCAGTCTTGTCTAAATTTCTACTGTGAGGTACCTTGTCTCTATTCCTGATTATTTAGTAAGTTTTCATAATTTTTATGTGACAAATAAAAGTTGTTTGCTCCGAATGACTGGCAGAGTGTTGTGAAATGTTCATGAATGGCTGCTTCGTTCTTAACTGTCAGGGACATTGATTTCACTATTGTTTGTTTGTTTTTTGCAGTAATTATAATATCATATTCGGCTGTATCCTGCTGTTATGTTACCCTCTCATTACATTGTTATAGCACAGAAACCATTTTATGCATTCGTTTAAATTCTAAATAGCAAAATGGGCACATGATCTAAATACATTTTCTCCAAATTACCTGCTTAAATATTTGTAATGCTAAATGATATATCAGTGACCCCTAAAGGCAGCATCAGGATAGTGAACATAAGCAAACTGGTGCATAAGTTTTGATTCCAAATCAGTTGTACCTAACATAACAAAAATCATAGGCGGAATATATTGACTAGCATTTCATACCCTGGTCTTAGATATGTATGCCTAATGGATTGAAATGCATGCCTCTGGCATTGTTTGCCAGTCCATGCACTAGAAGACAGATGATATAGATTTCTGCTATAATATGTGCCCCTTTCTGTTGTACAGTATAACAGGTATGCAGGGTTCCACTCCCTTTCTTGCTATGCCCCTTTACTTTCTTTAAAGTGGTGGGAGCAGCATAAAAATGTATAAAAGTTGCAATAATTGGCTACTTTTGTACTTTATACAACTGGGAGATAGAGTAATGCCTTGCTCATATCAGTGTTGAAGGTTCTATTTGTAACTTTCGCCGCAAGTTCCATTTGTAATGATAGAAACAATAGCGCTACTTTTTTCATTGAGATGACTGATACTATAGCGGATACCTCCCGGGACCCTTCTTGTCAATGGGTTCCATCACCCACTGCTGGTGTCCATTGTGAAACAGGTCCATTTGCACATGTGCAATGGAAGTTTTGAACAGAACCTCTGACACAGATTTGAACCAGGCCTACAGAGTAAGTCCGTAAATTGTTTTTGTTTGTAAAGTTAACAATTCTGTTCAGATGTTTCCTAGTTATACACATTTCCCAGATGTGACCAACAGTATGGTTGTCATAAGAGCATCGATAGTCATAAAGTTTCTTGAATTAAAAATTTACCTAGTTTTTCATTTATACCTTCTCCATTTCCATTAGGCATATGTGCCAAAGCTAGCGTAAACTTCAATTTTCAATGACTAACCAATACTACCATACAGAGCTCAATTGATTTCACCATGTAGTGTTAAAATAATTCCAACATTCAACGTTTAAAAAAAAGGCCATTATACAGTGTTCAAATAATACTAGAATACAGTACTTAAATAATACTAACATAAGGTGCTCAATTGGTAACTCAATCTAGTGTTCAAATAATTCCAATGTACAGTACCATTAAACAATTTTCAAAAACAGTATTCTCTCAACAATAGCACGAAATGAAGATGACAGAAAATGAAGCAGACAACTACATACTGTACACTACCTACATACACTACCTACACACACAATGTGCCAGCAGAAAAGAAAATGGAGCCGTCCTCACCTGGTGCCCAAAGGAGCTGCTCATCCTGGTACAAGAAACAGTACAGAACATGTAGTACTGCATTTAACTGTAGAGAGCGCTACTAGACCGCCAATCACTGCATGCACTTCACTAGTATACGTAATATGTTCATGATGATAGGTTGGATCTTCAAGTCAATCACATGTGTCGTATCAGCGGTGTCTGTGAGTTAGTGGGTTGATGCTCTGTATGGTGAGTGCGGTTTCACAATACAATGTCCTAGGAAAGATCTTTGTATGTTAAAAATATTGTATCCTAAGGCCATTGTAACTTGAATGACCACTATAATTCTAGAATACAGTGCTTAAACAATGCTACCATACAGTGTAAAATTAATACCAACATGCAGTGCTCAAATAATACCATTACACAGTGTACAAATAATACTAGAAAAGGCGCTTAAACAATACTACCATGCAGTGCTCAACTGGTATTACGATGTAGTGTTCAAATAATACCGATATAGGGTTCTCATATAATATCAATATACAGTGCTCCGATAATAACAGAATGCAGTGATTAAATAATACCACCATACAGTACACAGAAATACCAAAAATGCTACTAAAAGGTAAAAAACTGTGATGGCAATCATACTAGTTGTTATCAAGTCATCCCAGAAATATACTGTATATACTGTACATACTGATACTGTAACTTAAATTGTTAGGATAGATTCAAGGATTAGGTGAATCTATTATCAATTCCCTTTACATCTTGTTGCAAAGTGTCAATAATAGGCGATCGCTCATGGAGGACATGTACTGTATGAGCAACTGGTATGATAAATGGCCATATGGCTGAGAAGCTTCAGATGAATGGGGAGGAGTGGAGAAGCATGAAAATTATCCTTGACTAGCTGAGCATCTTTTGTGCATCTGTTGAGGGCAGGTAATTGAAATATTTCATTGAGACGCTTTTGACACTGCATGTGATTTACATTTACAAATATTAAAGAGTAATATGTAATGTAGCACTTATTTATGGGGTTATAAATTTGGTGCTGTCTTTCTCACACAACAGATGTCTTTATATAGAGGACATCTGCTGCATTCAGGAGACTGGGAGTACTAGTATACGACCTTTATCTTAACAGGCTTCATCTTGTGTATGATACAGAAAAGGCCACCATTCAAGGGTCTTTATAAACAGTTTTCTTTTTGTAAACGAATATACAGAAAGATAATTAAATATTTCGGAAATATGGATAAACTCAAGTTACAAAACAAAGTTTTACCCATTCGTAACATTCGATTTATCCATGCTCATTTCCATTGTCATGATTTTGTGCTGCTTGCTTTACACAGGGGATTGCATATCTAAATGGAGTCTTCTAGTTTAGAACATTTTCAATTACCCTCTTTAGGGAATTCTAAATGAATAGATGTGACCTTTGTGGTGGGCTTGAAATTGTACAGTTATTTTAAAAATTAAGGGCGACATGTCCCATTACGGCTGCACCATTTTTTTGGTGTATTTCACACCAAAAAGCTGTTGATGCCCTATTCTCTACAGTATATAAATGAACGGTAGTACACCAAAACTAGGCACATCATATACCAGGCATGACACCTTTGAATGCACCTAAAGTAGGTGCATCAAATAAGCTAGTAATGATATGCTATGTGCCTACATTATGCCATGTACCTAGATTAGGTGCATCAATTACACTATGCACTATACCAAATCCCACATTTTTGACAGGTTCATTCATTCAGATGCACTATACACTCATTTAATACACCTTAAAACTGGCGTGGAGGCGCCTCTTTTCTGACATGTCGCCCAATGTTTTGCTGCATCTTCCCCTGTTCAAGGTCCTCATCTATCAGTAGAGAGCAACTGCAAAGAGCGTAACTTATACAAGAGGGCCCATATGTCCATGCCTATTGATTTAAAAGAGCACTTTATAATTCTGAAAGGAGATTTCCAGTTTCAATATAAAAATATATCACATTCCTGGTGCCCTTTAAAAGAAAAAAAGCTTTACTCATCTTCCCCTTATCCTCTATTCGTCAGTCTCCTGTTTATGTTCTTCTTTTTCTGAATGATGCATCACCATGTCTGGCTTCCAAAGTCAGGTGCCACTCCCTTATATCACAGTTCAGAAGTGAACAGCTCCAAACAGTGATGTACTCAAAGTCACTATTCAGAACAAAAGGAACATAAACAATAGCCCATAGAGACCCATGGCTGGAATGGAGGAGCGGAGGAAGGTGATTTTGTTGTTTTTTTCAGTGGGGCACCAGCAGATTGGTATTTATTTTTTATAGGAACTGAATAGGGATGAGCGATTATAATCGACAAAGTTGAAATCGGCACGATTTTTAGGCTGATCGGAAATTTCCGATCACGCAATATTTTAGGTGACCATCTGCAGATAATCTATTACTATCGCACAGTTTTCAGGATAGAGGGGGGTGAGGAGGATGTACAATGTCACCACTTTGTGGTGTATGGATCTCATTGGCTGGAAAAATCACATGACCTCGTTTTGCATAGACCAGTCTTTCCTGTTCAGCATCAGTCTTTCAGTGTCTAACATCAGAGCAAGACGTCTGCTGTGTGTCTCTCAATACAGCTCAGCTCAGAGACACAGTTCTTATCTTTATTCATACAGACAACTATGCTTTTAGCTGAGAACATTAGAATATAGGTAGATTAGAGAATTTCAGTTCTTATTTAGTTAGACAGTGACTTTTAAAGAAGCATCTAGCGCTTTACAGCCGCGCGTTGGGGGGGGAGGGAGAGGGGGGAGGGTGACAGACAGGCTTTGGAAAGGAGGGTGCATATTGTGCAGCACAGACTCTGCTATGAACCTGCATTGAAATGGCATTTTTTTTACCACTTTTTGGCCAGCACACCTCGCACCTGGGGTGCAATTGAACCTTTTATTTTGTGTGTTCCAGTTTTTTTCATCACGTTGTATGCCAATTTTGATACAGAAATTTTCTAGTAACTGTTCTCGTGTGTCATTGCTGCAAAAAACGCAATTTATCATCTGTGTAACTTTTAAATAGCTGTATTGCACGTGGTGCGGCCCAGTTTTTTTCAAAGAGCCACCTTGTACTTAAATTTGGATATAGAAATGTTGTAGTAACTGTTGGTGTATTTCATTGGTGCAAAAACCACCTTTTGTTATCCGTATAACTTTTAAATAGCTGTATTGCACGTGGTGCGGCCCAGTTTTTTGCAAAGAGCCACCTTGTACTTAAATTTGGATACAGAGATTTTCTAGTAACTGTTGATGTATTTCATTGGTGCAAAAAACACCTTTTGTTATCCGTATAACTTTTAAATAGCTGTATTGCACGTGGTGCGGTCCAGTTTTGTTCAAAGAGCCACTTGTACTTAAATTTGGATACAGAAATGTTGTAGTAACTGTTGCTGTATTTAATTGTGCAAAAACCACCTTTTGTTATCCGTATAACTTTTAAATAGCTGTATTGCACGTGGTGCGGCCCAGTTTTGTTCAAAGAGCCACCTTGTACTTAAATTTGGATACAGAAATTTTCTAGTAACTGTTGGTGTATTTCATTGTTGCAAAAACCACCTTTTGTTATCCGTATAACTTTGAAATAGCTGTATTGCACGTGGTGCGGCCCCAGTTTTTTTCAAATAGCCACGTTGTACGCCAATTTTGATAGAAAAATTTTCTAGTAACTGTTCTCATTTGTCATTGCTGCAAAAAATGCAATTTCTCATCCGTGTACCTTTTGAATAGCTTTATTGCACTCGGTGAATCTCAGTTTGGTACAGATAGCGCATTTGTATGATAGTTTGTTGAAAACTATCAATTCCTAATCCTACTGTGCAGTTGTTAATTCCCTGGGACTGAAGGAAGAACACTGTTGATTTGGTGTTACGGTTCTTCCATCAGACCGCATATCACAGGTATTCGATAGAAAAAATTCTGTTTCTAATCCTAGTTGGATTATGGAAAATAGAGGGATTTAAGAATAGCTGTGATTTGCCATCTTTCAATAAGAGACTGTTAAAAACTCTTCCATACCTTGTTACATTTTTATCCTTCTAAACATGGAGCGAAATGCAGGTGGAAAGCGAGCAAAGAGGGGCGTAGGACATGGAGGTAGAGGTACGAGAGAAGGTGCTCCTTCCAGTGCTGGCGACAACACACAAGCCAGCGGATTGTCAGTTGCAGGACCATCGGGCCTGTCATCGCTGGGTCGGTGCCCTGTGAATCTCAGTAACGAACAACGTCGCCAATCTGTTCTTCAGTGGTTAATGCAACCTGCATGCTGCGGTCTAGGACAGGGATAGTCAATATCCAGTTCAACTAAAATGGTGGTTCAAAGACTCCTTTTTCCGGCACTTTTTAATCTGTAAGTCAGACAGGTTTAAGGGTCATGCTGCGGTCCAGGACAGGTATAGTCAGTGTCCAGTTCAACTAAAATGGTTGTTCAAATAATACTGCCTTTTGGCACTTTTTAATTTGTTGGTCATGCAGGTTTAAGGGTCATGCTGTGGTACAGGACAGGGATAGTGAATAGTCTGTGACTTTTTTTCTGTGACTCTTGTTGCCTAATTATGTTGCCTAAGATGTAGCACGTATCCATTCTACTGTTGTGGATGTTAATTCCAGCTTCTCCAGACCTGTTTGGGTGTAATAATGAAGGTGTTGTTTCTCTCCCATAGACTTTAATCGTCATCGGCGATAATCTGTTATCGACTATCGAACTATCGAATCGATAACGATAGTTGGCACAATCGCTCATGCCTAGAACTGGACAATCCCTTGTATTTTTCCTGTAGTGTAACTGCAAAAAAACAAAAACAAAAAAAAACACTTGCTCCTAGGTTTCCTCTCAGATTATAGCTGACTACAATGCATGGTTATACTGTATAAATCTGTATTGATGCCTTTGTACATCACTGTATTATGGAAATATTCTTACCTGAAAGTAATGCTCCTAAACATAAAGAGGTGCTTCAGAGTTTTTGAATCCTTCCAAACTTTCCTTATTTTTGCACACATTTTACATTAAACTACATTAAACAATTACTGGAAATATTTAGATGCAGTTATTGCTGCACTAGGTCACACCACATACTGAAAACAAAGGTTCACATATTTTTGGTACTTACAGATATGTGATATGGGATCATTATTCTCATAAAAACAATGACCAAGTCTAATATTTTTGACTCATTTGTTTTATTTGGGTCACTCTATCTACTTTTAGGACTTAGTTATGAAAAATCAAATTTACACAGAAATCTAAACATTTCTGAAGTGTTCACAAATTTTCATAAAACACTACATCATGGAGTCCTTATAAACAATCATATATGCCTTTTATGAGACTGAAGGCATGTGAAGGTACAGCACAGCCCCACAGAAGTCCATGAGCTCCACATTGTGAACTCATTCACCTTGCTGGGGCATAATACACACTATGGGCCACATGTATAAAAACTATCTAAGTCTAAAACTCACCGATCAGAGAGCCCCTTTCATTTCAAACAGTGCTCTGGAAAAGTGAGATGGGCGATTTATTAGATTTAACATGGTTACAGAGTAAATAAAGTTGATAAAAGACACAGGTCTGTTGAGTCCAACATATAGCTCTAAATTGTTAATCCAGAGAAAGGCAAAAACCCCTATGAGACAGATGTCAATAGTTCCATATAAGAGAAACAATTCCTTCCTGACTTCAAATAAGGCAATCAAAATAAATCTGAGAATTAACATCCTATCTCCTATTTAGTGTTTGTTAAGTTAAAAAATAAATGTAAAATAATAAGCGTGACATGCATGATTTTTGGCGGCCAGACGGCAATTTTTTGCGTGCATTTGTTGCGTTGAATGCGAATGAATCTATGAACCTGTTCTACTGAGGTTCATAGATTTAGCGCTTTCTAGCTACTAAGCAACACTTCTGGCTCAGGTAAACCACTTTTAAAGTGCTCTACCTGTTCCAGTACTAATGTGCCTGGATTTGCTGTACTGAAGCTATAAATGTGTAGATTCGTACGGTTGTAGTGCCACGGGCGCCTGATATTAAAGTGCGCCTGATTAAAATTAGAGCGAACAGGACTGCGTTAGTCTTCAGGATGAAGAGACTTCTAACGCAGCCCCATTCATACATGTCGCCCTAGGCCATGTTCACATGGCTTATTTTGACGTGGTTTTGGACGAAGTTTTCAGAGCGTTTTCTCGGCCAAAACCGCTTCTTCAGAAGAGGTCTTAGGGTATGTTCACTTGGCGTCTTGCATCCGTGTGAGCATAGGCTTTTCAGTTGTGTCTCTGGGACCGACAGAATGGACCCAGAGATGCATCTAACAATTAGCAGTGACTTTATCACTGCCGGCAATGACAGACACGCAGCGGCGTTCACATGAGAGATAGCCGCTGCGTGTCTACATTGTGCGTGTCGGGTCCGTTTCTCAAAGAATTGACTTGCAATTTCCTAACTGCGGTCCGTTCTGTTAGTCACAGAAAAGCGTATGTTAACACGGATGCAAGACGCTGTTTGAACATACCCTTAGAGGCGATTCTTGGCGAGGTTTTGGATGAGGTTTTCGACGAGGTTTTTACCCATACAAATTAATAGCCAGGACAAAAACTGCGGTGAAAACACGGCAAAAAACGCGCCAAAAAACGTGCCTAAAACGTGCCTAAAACACGCGACAAGAATGGCCATGAGACTGCATTTTAATTGCTGCCAACGAAGCGTGTAAAAACCTCGTCGTGTGTGAACTGCAACGAGGTTTTACATAGGAATCAATTAAATGAAATGGAAGCATTTTGGAAGCATTTTACGCGATGAAACGCTCCAAAACCTCATCCAAAACCACGTCAAAATAAGCCGTGTGAACATGGCCTAAGAGTAGAATTATTATAAAATAATATTTATTCAAATATTAAATTTTCATTTAAAACCAAAAATAACAGAAATAACTTGTATTAATAATAATTGGTATATTACTATATAATTTACAGTATTACTTTATATCCCTAGTATATAAATTTATTGTACCAGCTAGAATTATCCACTTTGACTAATAATTACCAATTTTTTTTTATTTTACACCAAGTCTAAGGGTCATGAAAGAAAGCAGAAACCATATGTTGTTCTATATACATTTACCTGTCCATATGTGAGTTATTTTAATATTACACATAGATCATATTTTTATACTAAGGTTAGGATGGGGTAATAAGGTAACACATGCATCTTTACGTTTGGCTTAAGTCTCTGCCTTTCAGTAAACGTAACTGTAAATTCAACAGTGAAGTGCAAAACAACAGTCTCCAACTTGTTCATCTCCAGCTCTTGTAATAAAAGAACTACAGCTTCCAACATGCCCCATGTACAGTGAGTACAGTGCTCCAAAAACAATGCTCAGCTATCTCCGTCAGTCCCATAGACTTTGAATGGAGCAGCAGTGTGCATGTTTTAACATTGCTCCATTCAAAGCACAGCGAGAAAGAATTGGGGACTTTGGACCCCGTTCTGCCAATTAGTGGGAGTCCCAGCATTAGGACACTGAGTGTTCAGAGATTTATTTTAAGAGAGCTATACATTTAAAACCACTCAAGCTCTCAGGATAATTGTATTATGTGCTATAGCTCAACAGGCAAGTTAAGAATCAGTTGACTTCTTTTATGGTGATACTTTTCCACCAGCCCCTTCATTATCAGGAGTATATGCTTTTTTGGAATAGAAAAAATCTCTAACCCATTCCAGGTCTCAATACAGCAAATGTGCATATCTGTAATCTGTGTAGTGTATACAGTGGATAAAAGATCATCAACTTATGGTGCTGACACACAATTTTAAGCTGTCACCCCAATATTTAGCAATCAATATGTGTGGCCTCAGTGTCGGTGACACCATAAAATGGGAGTAATTATCCACAAATCAGAAGGGGTGACCAGAAGCACAGCAGTTCCATCCATTTCTAATGAAACTCAGAATGAGTCAAAGCAGCAAACAACAGGAGCCTTATTCCAGACCCTACATGAGGCTAATGCGATGCTTTGTGCAAATGTACGTTTGCATATTAATCAGGCTTGTTAAATAAATGTACTGTATCTGTGTATACCACAACATACTGTGCTGCTGTCCTGTAATCGTTCTGAAAATAAACTTATAATTAACATGGTTCTACATGGTCAAATAGCCCTAATAAAAGGTCATTATCCAGCAGGAAGGAGCAGAGGAGTATGCCCATGCTAAATGCACTTCTCATAGCCTGTGTTGTTGGAGCTGTTGGATGTTCAAGTATGCCATTGTACATTTCAGTTAAATAGTTCAGGTAAAAAACATAACTCCAGATTTTTTCTAAAATATGGACAATATGGGTTATTTCAACTACTGACATACTGTAAGCATCAGCTTGGCCTCCTGGCTAGGTATCCTGAGGTTTCATAGTTCATATCCTATAAACTGATTGTTGCTGAAGAATCATATACCTGAAAGAAAAGAATCAGCAGGGTTAGATTGGTTTACAAAAGTGTCAAAAGATCCTCTGGTAGGTCTAGCCTTTGATACAGTAATGAGCCCGCGGTCCAGCAAAAGTCAACCATCTGGTAGTGACTTTAGAACTTCACCCCTTTCCACTAGGGCCTGTTTTTTGTGAGATGATTCACAAATGATTTAAATACACCATATTTATAAGTTTACTGTGTACAATCATGAAAACAAAATTATAATGCAATTATATTTGTATATGCATGGTCTGTACAAACAGATGAAAGGCCTGTAGTGGAGGCAAGGAACCTCAATTGTATATAGCTTGAAATTCTTGGGTCCAGGTTTGATATGTGTGTGGATCTTTTAAGGAAAATATTTGACCTATAGACAATGTAAACATGAAGTAGGGATAAGTATAGTCAGATAGTGTTACAAAGCTCAATTACATTATGATGACAAACATGATACCTCACTGGTCCCACCTGCTAATCGCACCTTGGTGGCTTTTAGGTTGACCAAAGCTTTGAGGCTTGGTTAGAATATCTACTTCAATACTTATACTACAGAATGTAATGGCTTAACAAGTGTCTTATTTTAATAACCCTGTTCCAGAATGTGTGTCCGTCTGAGAAAACTTAATTGATTGTGGAGCTGCTCCACAATTGGCAGATGAAGAAAACATGCCGTGTCCCCATGTAACATCTGATGTCAATGAAAGAGCTTGCGTATAATTCACCAAGCAACTATATGTATATAAGACATTGTCTTATATTAAATTTGCTCCTAAAGACGAGCTCAGACTTACTTTTAGGGGATGGTTTTTTTTCTATGAACAATAATTCACATTTATTGTTGAGCAAAACATCAACATGTATTAATATACTGTAATGATTTCAACACAAACATCAGCATAAGCAGCCAAACTCTGAATTTCATAGCTAAAAATGCACTATGTCTTATTTTCGGGGAAACAGGGTATAAAGACACTCAATGTGAGTCCTAAACTGCACTGGAATGCACAGTTTATCAGCATGAAGGTTAGCGGGAATCCAAATTATTCAATAACACTTTGGGCGACATGTCCCAAAAAAGGCGTCCGTACGCCAGTTTGAATGCGGCATAAAGTATCGTATGCTCCGAATGTATTTCCTAATTTGTTCTGCGCTTGTTTTGTAAAGTGGTTATATTTGTGTCTGTCGGAATGTTTTAGGCGTTGCGCCTTTTTCGGCAAGTGTGTTGTTTGGGGTGCCTGTTTGGGCGTTCCAGTTTGTATACTTCAAATTTAGGCGCATTTGTTAGTTCTACGCATTTGTTAACGGCACGTAGGTTTGTGTTGGAGTGCATGTTGTCTTCGCAGCGCAGGTATGGATTGGGGCGCATGCTTATGCGCTCTTTCTGGCATTTGTATTTGCTTTTTGGCCGCATTTGTAAATTAGGCGCATTTGGCATTTGAGCATAGTTGGGAGCAACATTCAACATCAGAGTGCACACAGTAGGCTCATGATCTACAACTTCAACCAGCAACCAGAAAAAAGTACAATGAACTACGGAGCAATAAATAAAAGGGGGGGCGTAATTGCAAAGCGTCAGGTTATGTGCTCACATTTACGCACACATTAATGCGCTGAATTTTTGTCATCCACAAATGACGAAAGTTCGGACAATGCAAATCCGACGCCACCAGCTGGCAAAAAAAGGCGCACACTCACGCACGTCAAAATGACGCAATGAGCCTATAATCACACGTAGAAAACAGCCAACAGTGTAAGCCCCATACGAATGTGGCGCACACGTATGACTAAAAAATGTGCATACAGTCACACAAAAGATGGCGTACAATGCGCCGACAACCACCGTACACTTGGAGTACACTACAAAATCAGGAGACACATCCGCCAAATAACCAACGTTGGTGTGTTGTGACATGTCGTCCTTTGTCATTATTTTATAACGATTAAAAAGTCCATGTACTAAACATATGATGTAGTGTCCACACTGATGTGTTTCGGGAAGATCCCTTAATCATACACAATTTGACACTATGATTAAGGGATCTTCCCGAAACACATCAGTGTGGTCGCTACATCATATGTTTTTCACATGGACTCTTTAATCATTATGGAATAAAGACAAAGTTTTATTGAATAACTTCATGCTGATGAATCTTCATGCTGATGAACCTTGCATTGCTGTATATGAATTCATGATCTTGCTCCTTCACCCATCTGTGCGGTCAGTAGTGCAGTGTCAAAATTAACATATAGAATGCTGGTTCTGATTCTTTTGTGATCACTAAATTACATTGGAGAACTAAAATAAACACAACGGTGCAGGCTTTCAGTAAGATAATAAAACACAAGGAAATAAGAGATGAGGTTGTGTTGACCCGACTGCACTTAGAACACAATGGCTTATGTCTTATGATAGTAGAGCGGTAGCCCAGGGTCAGGCCTGAGTTATCTTGTGCCAGTGTTATGTAGATCTGATACAAGAAGGACATTTGGACTGTTCCTTGTAGCTCTTCACAGGAAAAAGATGAACAAGACTTGCTGAAGTGATGCTTAAAGGTTTCGCACAGCTTTATTGAAGTGCAAAAAGCTACATATTTTGGAACCTGGCAGGCTTCTTCTTCAGCCCAAAACATCTGTGTAATGCCATAGAAAAAAAAGAGTTAGTTCTGAAACCGATCTTCTTTGCCTTGTGACTATGTCATATGTAGCCATGGTAGGAAAGATCAACCTTAATGGTTTGACAATGGCTTCCGTACCACTGAGAATTTTTTAGTTGCCATAGAAATTTTAAGTGAAGGAATGGCCAACATTGATTGGCCAAAACTTTCCCTCACATGTGTGATCTGAACCGTCTGTCTTGGGATCCCCATCAGCCTACATAAAAAAAAAGGTAAGGGAATACTGGCCGAAAACCTTCTTTACTTGAAGTAAATATGGGGAACTAGAGTTACCAGAAAGGGATATTCCCTATCCTCCCTCTTTTTGAACTGGCCATTTAACCAGTTGCAACTTGTATATGCAATGATCCTAAGATTACGGGTTTAATGCAGAGCCCTCTGCATGAAAAATAAGGGTGACATATATGAACGGGGTTGCACCAGTTTTCTGGTGTACTTTGAGCTCAAAAAATGTATGAACAGGTGCACTCCAAACTTTGGCGCGATAAGTGCCTTTGTAATGTGGCAAAATTGTAGGGGCGTGTCGTACCACATTCTTAGAATTAGTCACATTTATGATTCTTTGACGCCAAATTTAGGTGCAGAACAGTTAGAACAGCCAGACCAAGTTAAAGGTGGTCTGCCTGAGCCAGACTTGTCGTATTGGCAGTACAATGCGCCTGTATGTATGAACTGCAGAAGAACAGGTTAATACATTCTGTCGCATTCTACACTACCTTAAAGTTATTTAGAACTGGCCTGTCAGCGGCAAAGTTCATACATGTCACCCAAAGTCTTTATGCCGACAACGGTGTGTTGTATTTGCTAAACCCTTATACTTTCCTCCCTAATGCACTAGTGGTGGTTGAGCTCTTTGGGCAATATTCTGGTCTGCGGCTAAACATAGATTTATCCTGTATTTTGCCTACTGATATCTTTGCTCCCTCTGAACGTGCTTCCGCACTTTTTCTCAAGTAGCCCTCTCAGTATACGTTTCTGGGTGCTACCAACTCTAAGGACCCCTTGGGATACCAAGCTCTAAACATTACCCCATTGTTGTTCTTGCTACAAGTGGCGTAAGCTTTTTCTGTCATTAATGGACCAGATTCGCCTAATTAAAATTAAATGGTTCTATTCCCCAAAATATTGCTAGACCTAAACACTCCTAGACTGCTGTCCCCAAAATACAGTTGTACACTTTACACCGGGAATATTATACCACTGGTCAGCTTCAAAAAATGTGTCTGGAGTTTCCTGAAATGTCTAAACTCTCCTGGCACCTTTTTTTCATCTTTTTTGGTATTGTTTGAAAATATGGGGATTTTAGGGCTAAGAACCCAGGTTTCTCAATGACACGATGGGACGTTTAGTATATGATGATCCTAAGCTGTGTCTTTTATTTTTAGACTCTGAAGATTACCCCTATTTACCTGATTTATGCCGTTTATGCCTTACTGAACTCTTACTTATTGCTCGGAAAACAATTTCTTGTCATTGGATGTCTAATCATACTCCCAACGATGCAAGAATGGATTAATTCAGTTATTGCCACTCTCCCTTTTAAGAAGTACATTTTTCATCATCGTGGTTGTCCTGATAAATTCTTAAAAATCTGGAAGAAATGGCATTACTCCTTTTAGACGTGTTGGTTAGCCTCTGGGTTTTGTGGTGCAGGACACCTTGGGGGACATGTATGAACGTCTTTTCAACCTGAGAACTTCCAGTATCAGGTGCATTACAGAGTGCCCGCGGCGGTGTGTTGGAGGTGTGTCGCACTACAACTGTACGAAGCTACATATTTATACTGCAGCTTCAGTACGGAAAATCCAGGCCCATTACTGCTGGAACAGGTAAACCACTTAAAAAGTGGTTTACCTGAGCCTGGATTGTTTTTTTTACGCTAGAATGCACCTAATTTATGACCTGCGGTAGACCGGATTAATAGATTCAGACACTACTTTTGTGTGCAAAAAAAGGCGCCTTGGGTGCCAAACATTATACATGTCGCCCGTTGACTTGTCCTTGCCACGCTTACCTGTGTTGGGAGGATTCCCTTACATTTATGCTGCTTGAGTTCCCCCTTTGGCAATACCTGATATAACTCTTGATAAGCAAATTGCTGCTCCCACGTCTATTCTCACTGTACTGTACACTTAAGACATAGACACTGTTTTATTATTTAATTCTAGATGTTTATTGCATTAACTGCTTTCTAGGTCCATAACCCTCTGTTAACCTTCTGTTATTATATACAAAATTGACATAATTTCAAATTTTGTACATTTGTTGAATCTTTGGCTATCTCTCGTGCAAATTTTACTTTCTGATCATTTGTGACATGTTCTGTATTTTTCAAATATAATATATTTTTTTTTCTTGCAATAAACTTTATTTTATAAAAAAAACGTATGGGGAAAGGAAAATGGGAAAGAGTTGGCCTTGATATGGAGGCATAAGCCAGCACTTGAAAGAGGCTCAAATTTCAGTTGTGGTTCTCTATAGCTGTTTTTGCTGTAGTGGCCTTGGTCGAGATGTTTTTGTATATTTGTTATTGATACATTTAATTAAGTAATTAAATTTAGTGTTCTTTTATGTTTTTTCGGGAAACCCATAGTAAGAACATGTTTGCATTCGTGAGATGCCCCCCACAACCATAAGCCGTCCCTCCGTACAACTTCTAAAGCGACCCCTGATAACCTCCCCAAACGTTTAAAAAGACCCAAAAAGGGTGACATCGTCACGGTGGTGTCCCCCACCCTGCTAAAATCGTGAGGGAGAAAACAGCTTATTGACTTTACAAGAGAAGGGGCGACATGTATAACTTTGGGCCCTGACAGGCCATTAAATATTTAAAGACATTGTAGAATGTGCCAGAATGTAGAACCCGTTTTCGCAGTTCAATACTCGGCACATTGTAGGCCTGAAAACAACCCCGGCTAGCAGATCCCCTTTTAAAACCCTGGTCTGGCTTTCTTTTAAAGCAACGAAAGTTCAAAGTGTTTTAATTTCAATAATTGGCGACACCCCCAGAAACCCCCCAAATTTTTTTGGCGCTTTAAAGGGTTCCTCCGCCTTACGCCCCAAAATTTTGAAATGGACTTTTTAAACATCTAAAATCAGGTCACTAAAGCTTTTTGATACCAAAATTACTGAAAGCCCTTTTTTACATTCCCCTTTAGGGCCCATGTATGAAAACTTCTTGGTCTAAGACTTTCTTTGTTGCCTAAAACCCAAATCGAGCTCCCCTTTAAATTTTTTTGGTTTTCAAAAAAAAATGGGAGCCGATTTTGTTGTTATGGACAACAAAGACAGTTAGCATACATGTCCCCCTTAGTGTCTAAAATTTGCTTTACAAAATAAAGAAGCAAAAAGATGGCATTCCATCTTATTTTTAAGTAGAGAATGATGGTGTTATTGCATTAATTAAGATTTCTATCAAGATGAATTTGTGAATCAGCATCTAACGGCATCTGTAAATGTAATCAGTCAAATGGCAAATGGATCTGATTTACTAAATCTTGATAACATAAATCCTGCAGGTCAGATCGGGGGCAGTGAGGACAATCCCATTGCTCAGAAGATGTACAGTCTTTTTTTAGCAGTAACTTCTTTTACTAGGTCTGAGAGCTTTCCACTTGTGTACCGTAAAAGATCAAGCTCCCTTCCAAAAAGGCCCATGCCCCTGTGCAGGCCCCTTTTTCTGTGAGAAAAACACACCCCCCCACATCCCACCTACAATAAAGACTCAGAACTTAGTTTGGATGTTTGGCACAGCACCATTTTATTAACAAACTTTAACACACAAAAATCAAAAAAAATGAGACAGTCCCCAACCCTTGCCCTTTCCAAACAAAACTTTTAAAGACCTTTTTTTACCACTCGGGCTGAGGCCCTTTGGATTTTTCCAAAACCCCCCCCCAACCTGGCCCCATTTCCACATTCCCCGTACCTTACCCCACCGTCACACCAACCCAAGGGAAACCAAAAAACCCCCTCAGGTACCACCACTGTTCCCTCCCTCCCGGGGACCCTCCCCTGCGGGCCCAAATTTTTTCGCCAGACCGGTCTTTCCAATTAGGGGAAAGCCAAAACCTACTCCCCCATCAAATTTCCACTGACTCAAACCCCCCACCCCGCCAGCCCTGCGCCCGATACCCACAAACCCCATCACCCTGCCCCGGTCCCCGGACACTCAAAACCCCAGAAATCCCCCTGATACCAAACCATCTAAGGGGGGGAGGTTGGGGATTTTACACTGTCGCCTGAGTGTGCCCGGCCGGGGGCGGGCGGGGGTTAAATATAGCTCCCCCCCTTAAAAAAAACCCCGCGCACCCCCCCGCGCCGCACGCACAAGCCCGTCCCGCGCGTCGCACACACCCGCCGCCCCCACCCTTCCTCCCAAACACCGCGGGGAGTGGCGCCCCAGGCATGGGGGGCCCCCCTCCGGGGGCTGCCCCCCCAGTCCCCCCCCGTTTTTGACCCTGCAGCCCTTTTTTTGGGGCCAAACACCCTGCCCCACATCCCCCCTACAAAAAGATCAGAGACTTTTTTTGGTGTATTGGCCACAGCAGCCATTTTTTAACAAAACATTAAACACACAGAAATAAAAACAAATGATACTTTCCCCCTATACCCATTGCCCCTCTCACAACCAACTTTAAAGACCTTTTCCTTAAAACCACTGGGGCTGGGGTCCTTGGATTTTCCCAACCCCCCCGCCCAAACCCCTGGCACCTTTTTCACACTTCTCCAGTACCTTACCCTCACGCCCACCAAGCCCAAGGGCCCCAAAAACCACCTCGGGTGGCTCACCATGTTACCTGCTCCAAGGCCCCCTGCCCGGGGGCCCAAACCCTTTTTTCCAAACCGGTCAATTCCAATTAGGGGGCAAGCCGAAACCTAAAACCCCCCCATAATTTTTCCCACTGATCCAAGGACCCCCCCCCCGCCAAGAAACACTTGACTCCTCATGAGGGCCCCCCCCAACCCCAAGTCTTTCACCCTTCCCTAATACTCCAGGACCACAAGTCCAACCCCACGCATTCGGTGGACCCCGTCACTCCCCAAAAAATCACCACCCCTGTTTGATTCTCTTTGGCCAAAAACAAACCCCCATTCCTCGCTACGAAGGCGCAACCTACATTCCCCTTTAACCCGGGCCCCGATTAACCCCCAAACCGAGTCCGCCGACCCCAAAACCCGCCCCCAGCCCATATTACCACACTGAACCAAACCCGGATATAGCCTCCACAACCTAAAAATGTACCTAATTCCCTAATTTAAATCTCAAATTTGGGGAATTAAACCCAAGTCGCCCCGCCGACAGGAACACCCCCAGTCGGGAGGTCGATCCCTGAGAAAATTTCCCTAAAACGCCGCAAAACCCGGGTTTCCATATCATCCCCCTCCCACCATGGGATATCCAACCCCCTCGGGACTCCTGCGGGAACCACCTCCCGTAGAGCCGCACCTGTGCTCCCCAATGCAAAAACGATGGAAAAGACCATACCACCGGCGGGACCCACCTAGAAAATGAACAAAAAAAAAAAAAAAAAAAATAAAGAGAAAACGAAAGAACAGCACACGGCCAAACATCCCCCCCCCTTAAATTTCAACTGGGTGAGGCATTCACACTAGCAGGTCCTGACCCAAATGCGGCCCGATTAAACCGGGAAGCGATTACCCCCTGTTTCCCTCCGCACCACCCCCCCCTCCAACCCCTGTAGCTGCTTTCAGTCGCCGCCCCTATACAAACGAATGGGGAGCAATTAAAGGGTTCAAACCCACCCCCCCAAAAACAATGTTTGAAGACCGGGCTTAAATTGGAAGCGAGAAAAAAACGTACCATCCCTGGCCAAAAAAGGGCCCAGTCAACGGGCCCTGCCCCCTATATGTTTCCCCAACACCGCCCCCGGGGCACATAGAGCCCCCTTTATTTCCCCCAACCACATCTTTTTCCCCGCCCCCCCCTCTGATCCTTTTTGGACTTCCGAACCCACATTCAGCCCCCCCATCAAACAGCTGAAAAACCCCACTTCGGGGCCCCCCCACCACCCGTTATAGGAAGACAAATTCCCCCTACCGCAGTGCGCCAAAAAATGCTGGAAAAAGGGAGCCGGGAAAGAGTCGCCTTAAAAATCCGAGGAAACACTTCCCCAGGCTACCCCCAACGCTCCAGCAGCTGAAATACCACTGGCCGTCACCGTCCACCCAACTCGCCCCCCCCTCAAACCTTTTAACGCCTGCGCGACCAAAAGACTTCGTAACTCACGCCCCCACAGATTGAAGCCAAAGGGGCCCGCCCGAATCAACCTTTTCACCTCGTACACCAAAACCCCGTTAGCCCCTATGAAGCAAAAAAAAGGGGAAGCCCCCCTTCCCGGAAGATATCGCCCCAAACCTTAACCACGCTCCCCCAATTGCCAAGAAGCGAAAACATTCCAAGTCCCCCGCTTTAAAGACGACATGAAAAACTGGTCCCGGTATTGTAACCACGCTCCACAACTCCTTTGGGGGATTCCCGCCGGGTCGTATGCATCCGGGGGCCCGCTCCCAAACGCTGCCACTGTGAACGAACAGAGCGTCACCGATCGTTCTGCACCCCCGGCACGTGGACAGCACCACCCACAAATTCAAACCCAAAAAGCACAGTACAAGCTGCCCCAGCAATTCAAAAAGGTGGAAAGAAGTGACTGGAGTTAATGGCCTGCACCACCCCCCCAAATTTTTACAAGGAACCGACCTTCTTATACCATTTTTACCCCCCAAATCTCCCCGCCAAAAATAAAAGGGAACGCTCCAAAAAACGCCAAATTCCTAACCAAACCCGACCCCCACCCCAATACCGGGCCCGCTACCCGGTCATTCCCCTTGACAGAAAACTCCATCCCCACACTACCTGCCGCACCCTTTAAAAACGTCGAAACCCAATTACTCACTACCCCCCCCGCCCCCCATAATGGACCGCCCTTGTATTGCGACAAAAGGACTGCCACACTCTCAGGGCCTCCTTTATTTCTCCTTCACTTAACAAAAAGCTTGGTGTTGCACCCCCTGCATAGCCGCCCCAAACGCGACAAAAAAAACCCTGCCCTCGGAATAATTCGACAAGCAAAGTTCAATTTGCCCCAAAAGGATTGCAGCTCCTCAAGGGAAGTTTCTTCACCCCCACGCTTTTCTAACCCCCCCCTTCAAAGCCCGCACTTTTTCTCCGGTAACCAAAATTCCATGCCACTGGTCAATTGAATCCCCAAAAAAAATTTAGGGGGGTGGGGGACCCTCTGTCTTTTCTGGGGGGAGCGGGACCCAAAGAAAACCACAACCCCTGCAAAATTGGCCAACAGCGACCCCAAACCCCAAGTCCACTGGGCCAACCACAAAAGTCATCCAAGTATGGTAAAAAAAAGAAACCCCAGACACATCCCCCACCACCCATCCAAAAAATGCTAAAAGCTTCAAAGTACAACAAAAAATGGGAAACCCATTGGCAAAAAACCTGTCCGCAAAAAACCCCCTTCCCAAAAACACCCAACAACCGCACACTGCCGCATGCACCCCAACCCTGAACGCCGATTCTATATCGTCTTCGCCATCAAGCACCCCTTCCCATACCGCCGAACCCAGGAACCCCGGTTTAAAGGGGTGTATTCAACCCAACAAAAACCGGGTCACCCATCGTTAACCCAAAACCTTTTGGGAAAGACAAGTGGTGAATTAACCGAAATTTTATTAGGGGCCTTCTTTTAACCCTCCAACGGGGAAAGATAAGGCCCACAATGGCAATTTCCCCAAATGGGCCCCCGCCATCCTACCACCCAACTTCCTTCCCAGCTTTTCTGAAAACCCTCCGATCAACAATGCAGACCTCAAATTCTTTAGGGGGAAGGGCACCTCGTACGCTGGGGGGGGAATCCGAAAACCCCCTGTGAACCTCCCCCAACAACAACCGCTGCTGATCGGGGGGACCCACTTAGGTAGGGGCCATCGCGGCCACCCCACCGGGGTTCCCCCCTGCGCAGCGCCTGGCCCCTCCCCCCCCCTTCCGGAAGATCGGGGCTCCCTGAAGGGGTTCCTACAAATCAACAGATGTGTTTAAACCGACAATACCCCCCAATCTCATGGTTGTTTGAATGCCAACGACTCCATCTTACTCCCCTCTGGGTTTTCCCCACCGCCCGACCGGGCCCCCCCGTATGCCCGGAACCCCCGGGGCCCCCCCGAAAGGAATGCCCACCCGGTGAGCCCACCTTTAACCAAAGCCCAATATCTTTTGGTCCCAGGATGGAAGGGGGGACGCCTTTCCCCCCCGGAACGTCATCGTATGGCCAAGCCTGGCCCCCATACACCCCCTACCCCCCCAATGGCATCCATATACAAATAATCTGAAAATTCTGAGGGGGCCTTTTCCCCATCACACCGCAATATCGCGAATGCCTGAACCAATTCGAAAAATCTGCGTATCAACCCATCTCTTCTTCTCCCCTTTTTCCTTTTTCCCCCCTTCCCTTTTTCTCTTTTCCAAATTTAATTCTCCAAGGGGGGGAAGAAAATTTTCGACGTATTTGTCTTTCCATATCTTTTCTTCCTTCCTTTTTTAAAAAGCGCCCCCCCGAGGGCCTTCAAAGCAAACGAATTTTTTTCCCCCTTGCCTTGTCGTCCAGTCCACGCTATCCACCTTTCTAAATCAGTCTGAACGGACCCTGACTCCGAGCCCCGTCCCCGCACGGAACCACCCCCCTTTCCCCCCCCACGAGGGGGGAAAAAAAATTACCCGACCCACCCAAAACCCCAAACCCGGACGGGGATATTGCTCCAACCCCCCTAGGGCCCCCGGGAAAACCCGGGGGCCCTAAAATCCCAAAAACTACCGCCAAATCCTGCCAAACCGGAACCGGGGGCCGCCTGAAGGGCTTTGCCCCCGGCCCGAACCCTGACTCCTCCCACCGGCGGCGACAAGACAACATTGAAAAAGACCCCCGGGCGCGGGTGCTGTGAAAACCCCCCAGCCTGCCGACAATCCTGAAGGGGGGGTGTCCCTGTCGCCACCCCCCTCACGATCCACTCCACCGCTCCCCTGCGCCTGGTCCCGAACCAAAAGGACCGATATCCCGATGCACCCTCCCCCGCTGACCTGGAACCGAGTTCCGACCTTTCCCCTAAAAATGGGGCCCGGACCCCATCCGCGCCGCCAAACCCCTGGGCGGGCCCCGCTGAAGCCGCTGACCGTCCCCTCACCCCTTGCCTGGTAGCGGGGCCCCCGAACCCACCGGAACCGCTCACCGTTTCCCCGCGCCTCACCGCCCACAGGGGCCCCGGCACAGCCCCACAAGGCGCGGGGGCTGCCGCCCTGCTCCGCGGGGCCCGCCCGCCTCCTAAGATTTCCCTTCCAGGGCCGACAGGGGGTGCGGGCCCCAGCCCGCTCCGCTCGCCCGAGGGCCCGAGAGGGGCCCCGAGGGCATGCGGGCCCTGGGTCATCTCAGGCCAATCTAGCAGGGGGCCCCCGGCGGGCCTCGGGTGGCCACGGGCCCCGAGCGACCCAGGGAGGTGGGGGGGAAAAGGCAGTGACCCCTCCCCCAATGCCCCTTGACCCCTGCTTTTGCCAGTCCTGCCCACGTTCCCAGCAGCTCTCCTAGCGCTTCAGCAGTCGATAACCGGCCATTATACCACTGCCGCCGAAACAAGGCCCCCACACTTTTTCACTGCCTCTGCCTGAGTGGTGACCGCGCGGCGCGGAGGTTATATATAGCTCCGCCCCTTCAAACACGCGCGACGCGCCCCGCACGCCGCACGTCACAAGCCACGTACCGCGCGTCGCACACAGCGCTCCGCGCCCACCTCGTCCTGCCTCCCCATACACCTGCAGGAGTCGGCGCGCCAGGTCATGTGGAGCCTCCCTCCAGGGCTGCGCCCCCATGTCCGGCCCCGTTCTGGAAAATGGGGAGTCCAATAGTGAAAGATGTTTCCCAGATTAGATTAGAAACAGATCCTCGACTATCCATGTTCCATGTCTGGTATTGTAGCTCAATCCTAGTTACTTGAATACTGTAATTCAGATACAGCCAATGAACGGATATGGCACTGTTTTTTGGAAAGCTACATATCCTGATGATTGATCATTGGAGTCCAAATGTAAGGACCCTTGTCTGTCAGCAAACTGAAGGGCCTGTGGCACACAGGTTCAACCATATCAACAACTGTGCCTGGTACTACAGCTTATTCTGTTGAGAAGATATGACAAGCTCCACAGGCAGCTGTGTTTTCTATCTATCTACATATGTCTATAAATCTATCTATATAGATCTTTATTTCTCTGCATGTATGTACAATTACCTTCTTTTCCTTCTTTCTCTTTTTTCCTTCCTCCTTCCCTTCCCTTCCCCTTCCTTCCACCTTCCTTCCTTCCTTCCTTTTCCTTTCCTTTCCTTTCCTTTCTTTTCCTTTCCTTTCTTTTCCTTTCCTTTCCCTTCCCTCCTCTACCTTCCTATATGGGAGAAATTGCAGATGAACAATTGCTCATTCGCCCACCCACTAGGGGAGGGTAACTGCTTAGCAAAAAACTGCACATTGGATAAGTACCAGTTTACACCAGTATGCAGAAAAGTCAATGCACTATACAGGGGGATTTCACAAATGCAAAAATATAGCTAAACAACCACTCACATGCCTACAATCTATGAGGGAGATGATTGCTAGTATACTTACCTCCCAACCGCCTTGATTAGGATGGAACAGTCCTGATTTGGAAACGCTATCCCGGCATCCCGGGACGGTTAGTAAAATTTTTTGGGGAGTCTGCTGCTGCCTGTCCCACTCCTGTGTCCTGTCTGCTGTAAAATGGGTGAGTACAACACAAGAAGTTAATGTCTGCAGCAGCACACTGGATACCATCTAGCAATGTAGGAAGAAATGCAAGAATAATAATAATAAAACTCTTTATTTCTGTAGCGCCAACATATTCCGCAGCACTTTACAAATTCAAGGGTAAACATACAGTCATTACACATTGAAAGTACTTACAAATGAGACACAAGGTGTGAGGGCCCTGCTCGTGAGAGCTTACAATCTATTAGGGTGTATGGGTGAAACATACGGTAAGAAGTGCCAAGTTTACAATGGTCCGGCCATGTTTCATAAATAGGGGGTGGTTTACATGAAAAATGGATGAACCTGCCACCCAGACTGTACATCTATATACAGATAAGTGCCTGTGAGTGCCCAAGTGCAGTGAGCGACAGATGTGTGTGATAGCAGTTAGGGATCTTGGTGGGCCAGACCGAGAAGATGTATTTTCAGGGCCCTCTTAAAACTGTGAGGGTTGTGAATGTGCCTGATCGCCCGCGGGAGCATATTCCAGAGAATTGGTGCCGCACGTGTGAAATCTTGTAGGCGGGCATGGGAGGTTCGGATGATTGAGGAATGTAGTCTGATATCATCAGCAGAGCATCTTCCTTTTCAGATTTTCCCATAAATTTTCAATAAGATTGAGATCAGGGCTTTGTGATGGCCACTCCAAAACATTGACTTGGTTATCCTTAAGCCATTTTATAGCCAGTTTGGCAGTATGCTTCAGGTTATTGTCATTTCCGCCCAAGCTCTAACTTTCTGGCTGATGTCTTGAGATGTTGCTTCAGTATTGCTTCTTTTCTCATGATGACATCTATTTTGTGAAGTGCATCAGTCCCTTTTGCAGCAAAACAACCCCACAACATGATGCTGCCACCCTGGTGTTTCACAGTTGGGATGGTGTTCTTAGGCTTCCAAGCTTCTCCTTTTTTCCTCCAAATATAACGATGGTCATTATGGCCAAACAGTAATTTTAGTTTTGTCAGACCACAGGAAATGTCTCCCAAAATGTAGGTCTTTGTTCCTGTGTGTATTTGTAAACATTAATCTGGCTTTTATATGTTTCTTTTGGAGTAATGGTTTCTTCCTGGCAGAGTGGCCTTTTAGCCCATGTTGATAAAGTACTCGTTTCACTGTGGATAATGATGCAATCTTACCAGCTTCCGCCAGCATCTTCACAAGATCTTTTGCTTTTGTTCTTGGGTTGATATGCACATGTCAGATCGAAGCACAATTGTAGTAATACTAAATGACCTAAAACGGGTAAGGTTTATTCTGATTTCAGCTGTATATACTGCATACAGTCCCCTGTGGGTTACATATGCCCCCTCTAGGTGTATACGGAATAGCCCCCTCTAGGTTTATGCTGTATACAGCCTCCTGTAGGTTATATTCAGTCACTTTGTGGTGGTGATATATGGTCATGATGTGGTGGTATTACTTGATCTTTGTATAGTGGTATCATTGATAATGTCAGTCTTGGTTTTGTCAGTAACAGTATGGTGATATTTGCTCCCTGTATATTGGTATTATGTGGTCACTGTACAGCAATTATATAGAGAAATCACACTTAGAACATTGTCTTACAGCTATTTGTATGGATTTCTGTGTATGCAATACATTACTTTATGTAAATACATATGTATAGACCTAGTAACGCCGCTGTTGTGTTGCCACTGGTCTGCTAGAGGGGACAGGCATAATTCTATTAGAACACCAACAAAAAGAAAATGATAATGTGAACTCACCTAAAGCCGTACTAAGTCCTCATGAACAGTTGATCCTGAGCGCTGTGAACCTTCGCAATGTCGGGCACTCCGCTGGCCTGGCGGTAAATGCACAATAGAAACAACAGGTTATTTTTTGACGTGTTGCTGTTTTATATGTGGATACATTAAAGTTGCGTTTTTTACCTTCATCTGCATCGTGCTGTGGTGATCTCCGGATACGGCGTTCCTGCCGGTTAGCCGCATCCGGCACACTTGTTGTTTCTATTGTGCATAATTCTATTACATGGTGTGTTGTTAGAGGTGTGGCCTGATATGTCCCTCTTTGTGATCTCTAAAAGTTGGGAGGTATGCTAGTATATAAGGGAGCAAGTCATATGATGACACCAGGCTGGCTTACAACCAATTGATGACACCCTTACTCTTCAATTAAGAGGGTTGCCCAGCATATTTCAAGTGTCCAAAACAAAATACTGACAACCTCTGCTTTCCAGTATTAGCAAAACTACATATATAAAAAAAAGGTATTAGTTGATATTTTGGCCAAAATACATAAGCTTGCAACCCACGTCAAGGGTCCTCATTGTCTGGCTTTATTAGCAATTTAAAAAAGACAGAAAAAGGGGACATTATTTACTTAAAAACACAGACAACGCCATACTTACAGCTCAATGGCTAGACATTGTTTATTGTATGGCTTTGTCTCTGTTTTTTCTGTGATTTTTTTTTATCTATCTGTATAGATCTATCCATCTACCTATCTATAAACAGGGAAAAGAGCAGCACTTCCAACACCCAAAAAAATATACATGGGTGCTATCAAAAAATGACCCAGAATCACAGGTCCAGTTCAATAATCAGGACAATTTGCAGCACTCACAATTGAAAGATAAATAAAAAAAGACTTTTATTTCATAATGTCTAAAGGCGACGTTTCAGCTCAAATGAGAAAGGGCCTGAGAAAGGTTCATTAGAGCTAAAACCTCGCCTTTGGACATTATGGAATATAAGTCTTTTTTAAATTTATTTCTCAATTGGGAGTGCTGGAACTTTTCTCTCTGTCAGTCTAAATAGATCTATCTATCTAGATGTTTCTTTTTTCTTGTTCTATCTATTTCACGATATACATATTTCAATCTATATACTGTACCTATTTAGCTATATGTCTTTCTATATATATTTCTTCTATATGTGGTGAGCATTTTCAACACCCTCTCCTCGTGCCTCATACTGTAATTTGCTGCTTGTTTGTGGTTTGGATTTCTCACTCAATCCACAGCAAATCCCCCACATCTGAATTCCCCTGACAGTGTCTGTCCTACGAATTTGTGAAACTGCAGGACCTCTTTACCAATGTAGAGTGGCTTACGTTATCAGTGTGCCGTTCTTATACCAGCTTTGCTATTTTGCCTTTAAATGAGACATTTCAGCACATTTCCAGTTGCAGGAAGTAAGATCCTCTTCATGTTGTTACTCGGCTTTGCGGTTATCTTCTGCATGATTCCTATTCATTTCCTTGGAGAGTAAACAGAAGAAGAAACAGTTGGTAACACATTATTTCATGCTCTGTTGTTCTGAAGAGCAGATGAAAGCTACAAATTCCTAATTTCCATTGAAAGATTTATACAAAGCATCAGCTGCACACAGGTATTTATGAATATTCATCTGTGGCAGCAAAGGGCTTAATGCCTACAAATGTCTGGTGCTTGTAAACATTTCTGTATATAGTATATACTGTCTGAAGTCCACAAACTGTTATGGTTCTGGTGCCCACCTAAAAGTCTGAGATTGGGTTATGGCTTCCACCAAGGTTCTGATATCACCAAATCGTTAATCTACTGTATTGCTCCAAACACCTTAAGGTCTAATGCCCACAAAGAATTGTGTGCCCAAAAACTATTACATCACTGGTCATACTTACAAAAAGGTTTAATCGTAACCTTTAATAATATTGCATTAAGATAATACAAGTTGCCCAAAGTACTCACAAACACACACATTTATATAAAAAAATGTAATCTATAAGTGAGACCAATATGAAAATACTGATTATTTGCAAACAAAATAAGCAACCAACCAGGCAGAATTTTATACAGTTTGTAAACTCATGTAACCCCATGTAATAGGCGATATTGTGGGGTATTGTGATAGTAGTTTAGGTATAACTTCGATCTCCAAGTTTGCTCCATTAACATTCTTCCATGTCCAGAAGTGGATATTTCCATCATAATAGAAAGGTAGAGATCCTGCCAATTGCCCTATTATTCCCTGCCTGATCGGCGTAGGACCTGCCTCTAAAAGGACGTCTCCACCCTATGGAGGCAATCCCTATAAAAATTTACACTAAAGCCAATAAAGCTTCCAAGAAAAAGGACCAAAAAACATTATGGACCGAGCCCCTAGTGTGCACAACTGCTTATGATCAAAAGGTCAGGCCTTTCTGAACCATAAGCCTTTATTAGGGGGGATCTGAAGACCATAAAGTCTTATAAGTCTGGTGTCCACCAACTCAGGTCACAATCATTGATCCAGATATGTCAACATTTTAAGAAAGTAGGAGTCAGCAATAAAAATGAAATATCAGTGACAGTATTAGGAAAAATTGGCTATATAAGATCTCATGCACCTGAGACATAAGGGTGTATTCACATAGGCTGGGCTACATCAGAGAGGGGTAGTCTTAGAAATCTTAGGGTAGTGTGGGCACATCTATTAAGGAAAATTGAGCACAGTGGTGATCAACATCAAAGGTGTGATATATTTCTTCTAACAGAAGTCTGCAAATAGTATCAAATGGAGTTTTCTGCTGACTGGCTATGATGTCATTCAGTCTGAAAATCATTGGGGGCTAGAGATCATAGACTTCACCAAGATGATTTTCTTTCATGGATCTGTGACAAATTATTTTAACTGGACTTCCCCTTTAAGTGTGGCAGATATTTCACAAGCCCAGTATTTATTCTGCCATGTCCTATCTGCCCTCAGTGATTATTTATATTAACAAGCCCTGTATAATGTAGATTTCTTCATGTATGCAGAAAATGGTTGGCCCACCAAATGGTCCATCCGAGGGGGTTAAGAACTGATAAGCTTCTAATGGAAGTAAATTAACATTGACAGAAACAGAATGCTCTCTACTGGCTCTGTTAAGTTGTCCTTAAGGGGGTGACCTGTTGTCCTTACTAATAAGACCCCAGTTGTACATACGCATGTAAAACATCAACCTACCAATGTATTGAGCAGATACAAGATTTCGGGGCTTTCCCAGTAGACCTTACAACTGAAGTGCACTTTGTACTTAAGAATTATTTTGTTCTTTACAGATAAAACTTTCCATCCCTGCAGGCGACTGAAATGAAGTACAGGCGGCCAGATATTATCCGTTTTTCTTACCAACGAATGGATAGAAAAAAAAACCTGTTCTGTGTCATTTTTCTTTTTTTTTGTTGTGTAATAAGCATCTTAAGGCAGTCAATACACTTATTACTTTGCTCCATCTATATGCAAATACTAAACACTCCACACCTTCTCCTTTTTAATGAAAAGATATTAATCTTTACACTGAGCAAGCTCACATTTTTTACATGCGTTATAGCTTTGAAATATTCATATTGACCGGGAAGGCAGAGACTGCAGGGAGCACATTGACTCTTTCTTTTGCTTATAGGTTTTTATTGCTAGGACCCCTGCTGGAGTCTATAGAATTATTCTGTTGGCGTCAGGTGTTTGCAAGCACCTGGAATGTCTAGGTCTCTGTCTCGGAGTGTTTTGTTTCTAACCTTTTGCCAAATCTGTTGTACGACAGATCCTAATGATATCCAGATGACCACAGTGGAGTCCATCTGAGTTTTGTCTAGATTTTAGCTCTATGAAAGCAAAATTAGTGTAGTGGTGTATGGAGTGCTAGCCCTGCCGTCAAAGGTGAAACCCCTGCACAGATCCTATAATAAAGAAAAAAAGGGAAAAATACTCACCAGGGGTCTCGGGCTTAATGAGGTCCACGCTCTCCCTTGTCCTGCACGCAGAAACAAACTTCCAGCTATAGATGTCCAACTGAGGTGAAGAAGAAAACGCAATGTATTCCAATGCTCGTGCTCAGGGATTCCGATGAAAAAATATGTAAAACGCACCTTTTATTGAAAGCTACTTAAAAACATAGCATAAAACCACAGAACAACTGCATAGTTTACGCGTTTCGAGCCTAATCTTTGGCTCCTAGTCATAACATACAAGCATTAACACAAGCCTTCAATATAAGCAACCCCCAACACTAATTAACCTATGCACCTGAAAGTTAACCCTATGCTATCCATGTATTATGAACAGACGGTGGAATAACAAATCTAATACAAAGAATGCACTATACAAAATAAAACACATATTAGAAAACTCTGCCAACTTAATATATACATAAGATCCGATCTGTAACTTAAACCCTGTGGGTATCTTGTGTCCGAAGTTAAAACCAATATGCTTCTCTGTTGGTGAGGCATTTCCTCCGGTCCCCACCTCGCATAGGTTTGTTAACCCTTTCAGTAACCTTAACTCTGAAGTACTGTAAACTGCCCTGATGTGAGACCTGAAAGTGTTTAGAAGCTCATGATGCCTTATGTAGACTAGAATAATTAACGTCATATATATGTTCTCTAATTCTAATATGCAAGCTCCTAGAAGCCTTATTGGATTCTAACTTCGGACACGAGACACCTGTAGGGTTTAAACTACAGATCGGATCTTATGCATATATATTAGGTTGGCAGCGTTTTCTAATATGTCTCTTATTTTGTATAGTGTATTCTTTGCATTAGATTTGTTATTCCACTGTCTGTTTATAATACATGGATAGCATAGGGTTAACTTTCAGGTGCATAGGTTAATTGGTGTTGCTTATATTGAAGGCTTGTGATAATGCTTGTATGTTACGATTAAGAGCCAAAGATCAGGCTCGAAAAGCCCGAATTCATAGGCCCCCGTAATGTAATGTGATGGGGCCCTACCTCCTGATGACCATAAGTTAAAACAGCAGCATAAGTGGCAATAATTAATAATAGGTATAAATAACACCGCCATATATCAGCGAAACCAGTATTGCTGGAAAGCATAAAGCCACCAAGTACTTGTTTCCTACAGAAGGGAACACTGTTCTTGCACCTGAGTCTGCCCTTTCAACCTCTGGGCCCCACAGCATTCTCAATGGCTGCTATGGCTACAGTTATGTCAGTGACATACTTATTAAAAATTCTGTACCATTTTATTGTAATTCTTTCCTTCATGGATCCCTTGTATACTGCTCGTCTCTTGGGGACCTGACCATCGCTGCTAGCTTTGCAGCACCAGTAGCGCTCCCCAGCTGACTTCTCAGGAATGCGCCTAATAGTACATGCATAGGCTCTTGTCCCAGCTGTAGTATAGACTCCCTTACACTATCTATAGAGAAACTTCACACAGGTTAGATTGTGTTCACTCCTGGAATAGCACTCCATGGTCCTTACATCTATACTTGCCACTGTGTGGCTACAGGGCCACGGAGTTACAAACGCCACAGAGTTACAACCACTTCCGATCCAGTTTGGTTATGAGAATTTAATTGCATCGGGAGCGTGCACGCCAAGACATGCGGCCCAGTCACATCATGGTGTCTTGGTTGCATCCAATGACATTAAGAAAATGAATACATGACCCCTTTTAAAGACCCTTAACCCATAAGAGAAGACACACAAGGCTGCAGATGAGGAAATGGGACACTTCTTTAAGTTTGGACCTTGATTCTTGAGTATCAATCATCGTTACATATGTATAGATGCTCTACTGTACAGTGTACATAGAAGAATTAAAATTTTATTCAATAAGCAAGATATAAGAGCCACATTAACTTCAGCTTATGCCTCTGGAGCACTGAGAAGCCATGTGGCTCTAAGGTTAGCCATGTTGTCATTCAGACTAGGTGCAACATGTCCCGTTAGGGCTGCATTATTTTTCTGGTGTATTTTGCACCAAAAACTGTTAACACTCTATTTTCCATATAAATGAACTGTAATACACCAAAACTAGGTGCATTATATGCCAGGTACGACACAGTTGAATGTGCCTAAAGTAGGCGCATCCAATATAATAGCAATGATATGCTATGCACCTACATTATGCATCAATTATACTATGCAAGGTATACCAGACACTGGACTTTTGACAGGTTCTTTCATTCAGGGGCACTATATACTCATTTAATGCGCCTTAAAGTGCATTTTTTTCTGACATGTCGCTCTAAGGGTAATATGTATGATTTTTGGCACCCAGGCGCCATTTTTTGTGCACACTGCTGGGTCATAAATCAGCTGCATTCTAGCACAAAAACGACAATTCAGGCTCAGGAAAACCACTTTTAAAGTGATTTACCTGTTCCAGCAGTAATATGCCGGGATTTGCCGTACTGAAGCTATAAATGTGTAGCTTCGTACGGTTGTAGTGCGACATTCTTCCAGCACGCCCCCCGATCTCAGGCGCAATACAAAGTGCAACGGGCGCTCTGTAATGCACCTGATACTGGAGTGCGCCCATTTCAAAATATAGCGAACAGGGGCCCCATTCATACATATCCCGGCAGTGGTTAGCACTCTAGGTAATGGTCATTTGGAATAATGGAGAGGCACACCATCTATGTAGCAGTAGAGGCAATTTGCTTCACATGGTGTTCTTCTTAGACTACCAGGTGGGTGGAATTCTGGCAGCTATTTATTTCTTTCAGCAAGAAGAATCTGTAGCACAACTCATGGCACAGTTAAATGAAAAAATACATGCAACAGCCACTGACAGACCAGATTTATGCAACATAAAGACTGCTGCTAATGTAAGCTGGGAACAGATATTATAAGACTGGCACTTTAGGCACTTCAATTAGTTTGACTCTGTTGGCAGTGCTATGAAGCTGAGACTGTTCAGGGGAAAGTGGTATTATAAGTATTGTCACAGGTATTGCAGTGGGGGGAACAGTTATGAGTTACGTTAATATGATTTTGAGGCTGTAATCAAAAGTAGCCTAAAGGTGTGTTAGAATATTCAAGGGTGAGGTTTATTCAATGGTGTACATAGAAAAAATGGGGTTCCATAGCGAACATGAAAGTGCAGAAGGGTTCTTTAGAGAGGAAAGTCCTGTACAGGTCCTCTTCAAAGGGGACCAGGCACAAACTGCTATATAAGGGCCCTATCTGCTACAGGATTCTCCTCAGTTGAGTGTATAATAAGTCATTGAAGTTACACCTAACAACATTTGGCATGGTGTACACAGCATAGGTACATATCACTGTTTCCCATTTTCATTCCAGAGAGGTGACACCATTCAATTTACAACTTAAGGCATCAAAAGAGCTGAAATTGCCCCGAGTGCTCACCTGCTCTGAATGCAGCTGGCATTACCAGACTCTCCTACACAATATTCCCAGTTTTCTATGACAGTAAGCTTTTACATCCTGATCACAAAGCATTATCCTTAACACAAGTGATTTCTATTTGATGTAAACCATCAGTATGTAAATAGACTTCCCATCCCAGCAGCATTATCATTTTGAAATGGACTTGTTGCAATTGTTCTGAGCTTTATTTTTGTTTGAATGTAAACTCATTAATTATTTTACAACCGGCCTATTATAGCTGGAGACTGCCCATAATAGCAGCCACGGTCTTATTCAATTAATGAGTAGTTGACGACTGGAGTAATGCATCATGACTGTAATGGCTTGTTGTACAGATGAGCTTCTGGCTTCTTCCAGATGTTGGACAATGAGTAATTCTGGAAACATTATATAATCAAATCATAAAATCCATCATATATCTTTGAAGCACCAAGCTGTTGCACCCGATACTAAATAAGGAAAGTTTCGGAGGGTTGTAGTATTGATGCATTTTATGTCCACACCACCAGCATTTTTCTAATAGCTAACAGTGTGGGATCCAGTTCTTGTAACCATAATACAGATGCGGTAATTGAACTGTATTATGTCTGTCTGTCATTAGTCAAAACTGCTAGTTGACCGTATTTATGATGGCTCAACCCCTAATGGTGGCCAAAGTCCACTGAAATTTTTCACTCCAGTGCCTAGGGTGAAACAAGGACTAGTTGTTCTGTAACACAATGCCACGATGGACGAGTCCATATGAGATTTGCCTGTTTTGACATATATCCCCCATAGTGTCCCATTGTAAGAAAAAATATATACCTAGAATATATGTTTTTTGACTGAACTCTATGGGATGAAATAAAGTACTACTGTGCTATTCCATCCCTATTTTTTGTAGTAAAGTGGTCCCACAAGATACAGAGGCCCCCAGGATACAATATTGTCAGCATACAATCGTCCACACTCAACATACACTGCTGATCAGTGTCATGTGATTGACTGGAAGATCTGACCAAGTATCATGAACATTTTACTTGTTAAAGGGGTTGTATCATTATATTAAATGGTCTTCAGAATAAGTGGACAGTAAAAACAAACAACTTTGCAATTGGATGTCATTAGCAGAGCTGTCTTGTTTTCACAGTGTCCCTTATTTTCTGTTTCTGTAAACACAGTTCCCCAGTGCCGGTCGGATTCCTCCTCCTGTCCTGTCATTGGCTGACGGCTCTACTAATTACATTCTGTCAGGCCCCAGGTCGGATTCACGGGAGCGAGCATTCCTGTCTCTCTCAGTCAGAGTAAGGGACCAGCAGGAATTTCCCTCTGCACTGCCAGAAGAAACACAATAACACTGCAGGGCTTCCACAATCAGAAAACAGCAAAATTGTGCCATGGTGCCTAACTCTCCTGCATAGAAGGGAGATCTGTGCCGTTTATAGGAACACTGGATTCAACTGTAACAAACCTCCAGCTGAGAGAGGAGAAGAGATAATAGAAGACTGAGTTCATAGAGGATTGTCTAAATTGAATGCAGGTATGTGGTATTTAAACAGCTCTTACAAAATACGACTGCAGGGAGAGGAACAGTGAGATGTGGACTCAGACAGGGGAGGGGTGGGGGGGAGAACAGGGCTCGAGAGCCAGCATGAACAGTGAAGGGGGGGATGATGTCATCACCCTTCAGTTAAGAAACACCCAGCTGGGAGGGGAAGAAATGCCCCTGGATTTGTAGAGCTGAGAAATTGAAAATACTTTGAAACACACAAACAGAAGGAGCGATACATCCCCTTTAAACCTCTGTATTAGTGAAGTGCATGCAGTGATTGGCAGTTTTCTAGCGCTTCCCTACAGTACAGTGTGGTACTACATATTCTGTACTGCTCTTTACAGGTGCCAGGATAAGCGGTTACTTTGTGCACCAGGCGAGGATGGATTAAGTTTCTTTTTTTCTGGTATGTTGTGTATAAAGTACATGACCCAAAAAAGCTCTTGTCCATAACATAAAAAGTGATTTATAGTTTCCAGCAGCAGAGCTTACTGACTGTTATATGTAAGGACTTGCTTTATCTGTATTAGTTATCTGCTTAAGTTTCTTTAATCTTAATTTTTCATTACGTTAAGTTACCTTTTGGGGTTTTGGAACCAAGTACCAGGTGTCCACAGAGGTATGGTTTCAATATACAATGGTTTTAATATACAGTGGTCTTCCCTGAACCATGTTGCCGGACCACTTTAAACTGATTTTTTCTGGGCAGATAAAAAAACACTTTTGGCCTTTGTTAGGCTATGTAACACAATGCACATGCTTAAAGGAGTTTTTCGCTATATAAACCTTGACCTATTGAAAGAATGTGGTATGAAATAAACATTTTCCATGTATAGTAATATATTTTGCTTACTCAAAATGTTATGTTTATAGCTTGTTGCCAAGGGATATAACCCATAGTTCCAGCACTAGGAAATTGAGCTGTGTGTCTATAAAGCAGCAGGAGTTGGTAGGGACTGTAACTATGAGCCAATGTGAGAGCTCAGCAGTGGAGGAGAACAATTTGAGGTGCACAAGAGGATGAAGGTTGTTCAACAGCCAGGGAAATTCAGGGAGGAGAAAAGCCTGGAATAGATGTTAGCAGTGCATGATAGAAATATTAGTCTGTAACCCACATATGCTGCTGACGAAGCAATGTCCACTGTTGCTGCTTTGAGGAGGAGCAGATAAGGAAAAACAGTGTGACAAACTATGTAAATTCTACATGCTTTGGATGTAGGATTAAAGGAGTTGTCTCCCCACAGAGTTTCATAGGATGCATGAATGAAATACTCTGTCACTTCCTGGTTCAAGACTGACTAATTTGCATAAGCTCCATGCTTGTACAGCTCCATGCTTGGTTGTGCATTCAGTTGCTAATTAGATCACATTAGCTTCTCAAACTACTAACAGGACTTCTTATCTGATCCCTCAAACAAAAGCCCTAATTACAGTTCTGTTTATTTTACATACATCAAGCTTTTTACTGCCCAGCAGCAAGGACACTGCCCCAACCTGTGTGATGACTCACTCACTGCTATCTCCTAGAACAAACAGCAGGGGGAGAATTGTTTACAGGTCGGTTACTGAGGGAACTGAAATAGCCAGGGAGGTCATAAATTCACTTGTATCTCCTTAGGGAAAACAGAGGAACAAAGCAATATATTTGGAAAATGTCTTTATTTTGTGTTCCCTACATTTTGAAAGCTATTCTTTGTAGCGAGACAACCCCTTTAATGTTATACTGCTGCTCTGTGTGCAAAAACCCTTTAGCCCCTTTTCAAGGTTTTTTGAACACCAGAATACCCCTTTAAGTGTTGACTGGGAGCTTTCCAGGTCTATTCACTAAATGCACATTATACATGTAAAGTGAACAGGCTCTAAGCTTAAGAAATAATGAGAAATAACTCACCTGACAGTCAGGAAAATATAACTTTCTATTTCCATGGCAGGTTAGATTTAGATATGGATATCTGTACAATGGCCTGTCCCAGATTAAAGAAGTTGTCTCACCATGGCAACCACTGTCCATGTGCCCTAAAAGTGAATATAGGCATAAAAATAGAGGGTAACCATGTCTACCTCTCAGAATGAGGAATCTCTCTAAGAATGTCTCCCAAACTAGTGTCCGTGCCAGGAACATATGCATCACTAGGCATGTGAGGGCACGTGCCTAAGGCGGCAGGAAAGAGGTGGTGGCCCTTCAGAGGGAAATCAGATGGTTTATTTAGTCTCCAACGGCAGCCATATCCATGGCTCATAACATCGATGCTGCTGCCCTACACAGGTCCGGCTCAGCAAAGTTCATGACCTCTGTACCAGAGCTGCGCTGAACAGTTGCCCCCACCTCCGATCCTGCCATCTCCTATAAGAGCTCTGAGGAGAAGGACAGAGTTTCAGGATGCAACAGTGTCTGCAAATGTAACAGGGTGTAACTTGTGTGTCCAGAATGTGATTATATGGGTGTAGTGTATGTGTGCATTTATTTTAAGGAAACCTGTGTTGGTTTGTGTATATACGTATACTTTTGTACATATGCTATATAGTATATAATATATAGTTGTGTGTGTGTTTTTTTTTTGTATATATAGAATATAATATAGTTGTGTGCATGTGTATATATACGTATATATCTATGCTTTTGTATTAGTTATTTATACAAACGCATATGTATAAAGGCCCCATTCATATCATGTTTCAGGGCTACAATACAGTTATCTTTTGAGATACTGTGAAAAAGGTATCTGTCTTGATGTATACCACAGCAGAGATGTAGAGGGTTATAGGATAGATTTTGGACTACGTTTGCCCTGTTTCAAGTTAGTATACACTGCATCAGATAAAAAACAAATAGAATAAAGTGTATACGAACATGAAAGAGAACGGACTTAGAAAGAGACTACATTTGCCCTCTAGTCCTCTATAGCTATGCTGTGGTTATATACCTCGTGACATCTTTTCCACGGCATCCCAATGGATACTAGCGACATAGCACTGAAACATGATGTGGATGGGGCCTTAGTTATATTTCTGGAAAATAGTGGAGCTGACCATTGAATGTTGAACTTCTCGGTGGGTGTTATTTTCTGCCACTTTTCTTTGGGGACACATCACTAGAAATAGTCTTACAAGATGCCATATTAGACTATGGTCACACGAATGTTTCCTCAAGAAAAATGCATGGTGTAAAATGCAGTAAAAAGTCAAGACATTCAGAACTGGGGCTGTAGTCCAGCATGGTAGTAGGCGTCTCTCTTTTCAGGATTGAAGCTCTGTAGTGGTGTGTGGTTTGGAGACATGGTGGGTGTTATTTAGCGGTGTTGCTCTTTTTGGCACTTTGAGCATCATTTAGTGTTTGTGAAAGAGTTTAAGAAAACAGCCAAGATAGATCAGACATAGTCTCCATTGACTACCTTTGGTCTACTTTACAGCATCATATTCTTTCTGTATTGAACATACAGTAAACCAGATTTTATTGTCTGGAAAATATTGCACATACCACAGTGAAATAGCCCAAATATAGTTCAATAGAGACATAGTTATGGATCCCTGATGGAGAGTAAAAGAAGTGTTTATTCTGCATACCTGGTGGTCTTGGGCAGTAAGGGGTTAACATATGGATTCTTGGTAGAGGACAATGTAAGTGTTAATGCAAGTAAATGTATTGTTCCCTTGTGAAGAACAGTGGAATGGGTAGTGTTGCATATTTGGTAGTCTAGGGCTGTGAGGGGTTAACGTAAGGCTCTCTGATGGCCAATGGTAGTTAAGGGGTTAATGTTACACTCCATAGTGGTCAAGGGCCATAAAGAGATAACGTAGCAATCCATGGTGGTCTAGGGAAGTTAAGGGGTCATTGAGAAGATCCCTATTGGAGAGTGATGGAAGGGTTACATATTTGTGTTCTTGTTACTTCAGCATTGCTCTAACACACACAACCCCCCAATCCCAAATGGCGCCCCCGGGAACCCTTAGTGATGATGGAATTTCTAATAATGTAACTGTCCATATTCTGGCAGAGTGACCTTAGGTGGCCGCATGTCTCTGCCACTAGGTGGAGTACAGTGGGACTGCAAGGTATGTGCCACAGAGGGTCTGGTCTCAGTGAAGGAAGCTAGCAATTTTGGGTTAGTAACCGTAGCTAGTATGGCTATTATGTAGCTATTATGGGCTAGTTTTCTCAGAACAGTGTTGGGTGGAAGGCCGTTGCCACGTTCAAGGCCACTTATTACAGGCCTATTGACCCGTTGCTCCAGACATCATGGTAGTGTGATTTGTTATCTGGATTGTGGAGCAACAGAGGAGTTTATGAAAGGGCACTGACCCCCAAACTTAAGGAAAGCAGTTGGCTAACCTCTGGATGCCGATACCAGTGGCGAATGGTAAAAGTGAGTTTTGTTTTGTGCTGGATGGAGGCTTATACTACAGTCAGAGATGATGTTCAATTAGTGGCCAGACAGTCTAGGATTTTTGTTGGTTGTATTTTATGCTTGTTTTCTGTAACCTGCCTGAGAAGAATAAAGCTGGCTAATGCTAGTTAAAAAATACAGCACTGTGTTGGAGTGACCTATTAGTGTCCTCCCCGCTTACCAAAGCAGTGATCCTGCGAGCTAAGTTACCCTTGGGACTGTCCAAGATTGTAGCTGGATGAGAGAAAGTCTTACAAAATATAGACAGGTGCTTTATCAGAGATTCTCCTGTAATCTTCTTCAGCTCTAATACTGCTGACAGTGACCAGCAGTATGGGGGGCTGCCTTTCCATGGAGGTATAGGTTGTGACTCCTCCTGACCTAGACCTCTGACAAATTCACTGACCTCCTATTAGAAATACCAGATGGGCCAGTTGTTTACCTGCGAAACCTAATAGTATTGCCTCATTAATAGAAAGATACAAGTACAAGTTTCTCCCTACTGTGTTCATCTTTTTTTAGTCTCACGAATAGCTGCCATTGACCATGTTCTCTTCTTAATCAGCACCTGGTTTCCTATGATTGGAACTGAAATAATTGGATGTTAGCGGCTGAATATAACATATTCATTACAATTGAGATAATTATTATTGTTAGAAAGTGAGACATTTGCACCTGTTCCACGGGCTGAAAATAATTCATTTGCAGTTCTATAAAAAGTCAAATTATTAAGTAGTTCAACCCTTGTACCTACTGTAGGAACAAGACCTTATGTGTTTTTCTGGAGCCTCGGCAACTTCGTCAGCACTTGCCTATCGGTATTAACGACATTTCTCCTATGCATTCTTCTCAGCCCTGATCTAGTCTGTGATCTTCTTTTCCTGCATCTTACTTGTCTTTGTTTTAATCTTACATCATCCAAATATCTGGTGCACAACATCTCGGGCGACATTAAGGCTGCACCATTTTTTGTGTGTATGTTGCGCCACAATACTGTTGAAGCCCTATTTTCTATATAAATTAACTGCAGTACATTAAAACTAGGTGCATTATAAGTCAGGCACGACAAATTTGAATGAGCCTAAAGTAGGCGCATCAAATATGCTAGCAAAGATATGCTAAGTGCCTAAATTATGATATGCGCCTAGATTAAGCACATCAATTTTCCTATGCAAGGTATACCACATGCCAGATTTTTGACAGGCGCACTCTATACTCATTTAATGCGCCTTAAAACTGGTGTGGTGATGCTTCTTTTCTGACATGTCGCCCATAATGTTTCCATTAATAGGGAAACCAACAACCAAGTCAGTGTAGCATGCAGAGGCAGTCTACTAAATGGTAGTAAACAGATGAAGACATGTAGCTTGGAGTAGCACCCCCAGCCCCCAAACAGTGTTGGAATAATGCTCCTTAGGCCCACCAGAGTATATTTTTTCACCTTCCATCTATACAGATCATTGACATGCCCTCTTTTAATTGTATTGTAATCTTTATTGTTAAAAGTGAATGTATTAGACACATCATCAATAAACTCAAACAGATTATTTGTAAATCATCCCATAAGAAACAAATCCTAGTGGCAAGTGATTGTCTCTAAAGTCATCTGCAAAGAAGCCATCACCAAATAATCCTTTGGTACTATCTCTTGTACTGCCCTTTGTCAATGGGTTGTATGAGAGCTTGCAGTAAAGGTCAGAAACAGCTTAAAGACAAGAATTACACTGTTTGTGGCAAAAGACTCATTCCATTTAATCTAATTAAGGCAAAGGCATATGTTTCTAACAGTAATCAATTTTAAGACTAGTCATAGCCAGCCAGATCCTATTGGTTGATCAAAGTGATGTTTTGACTACAAGTGTGAAGTTGGTTTTTCTGAGCCCCTTCTTTTAACACCCCCACATGTAACAGCAGTAACCACCATTGTCATCCGTTGCCATAATCTTAAACTTTTAAAAGATTGTCTAGGACTAAAGAAAAAGTCTGCTCATTTTTCAGAAACAGCACCAGCTCTGGTTATTGTGTCTGTTGATGCAGCTCATTTTCACTCAACTAAAGTGTGCTCAGCTGTTGTACTATAAAAATTAATATGAATTGCATCAATCTGTTAATCCTGGTTGAGTTACCCAAGCAGTGCTGAGCAGAGGTGCTTGGGGCCCACCAATGGAGTTGATACTTAAAGAGGACCTATCATCTCCAAGGAAACCTCATGAATTAACAGGAGACTAAAATACAAACACTTCCAAAAATATGCTTCTTTCGGAAAATCATTTCTCCTGTAATTCAGTGTTTTAAAAAAGTGCTGGCCCTTTAAGACAGGACTGAAGTCGGCACCTGACAGCATGATGGATCACTTTGTTGTCAGCTGTGTAAAGTTAGCTACTTCTGAGCTGGAAGAATCCACTGTGCAAGGGGGAGCCATGAAGTCTACATCATGTGTGTACACTGGTAAGCCCTGGGCTGCTGTTTCTGTGCTGGATATTATAACACTAGCAGCGGTGTAATTTAGAAGCCTGTCTGCTATGGAGGAGGAGACTGACAGCAACAGGTAAACCCTGTCATCAGTGTGCTGTGCCTGCTGCACTCTATGTAGTGAGAGACTCAGATTACTCTGTACAAGCAGCTATATCCTCAGCTCCTCCTACTAGATAATGATCCCAGCAAGAGAAAAATGAAAGCCAAACCTGTTTGCCTGTAATACTGAGGTAAACACTCTGATTTGCTAAAGACATGTATTGGAAACAAGTCTTATCATTTCATCTACTATCATTTGTTGTGTGTTTTTGTGTAGGTGATAGGTACTCTTTAATGGCCAGTTACTAGTAGAGTTGATTCTTGGGATTCAGCCTAAAGCTACTGTACATACAGTTGAAACCAGAAGTTTACATACACTATATTATTATTATTATTATTATTATTATTATTATTATTATTATTATTTATTTTAAAGCGCCATTGATTCCAGGGCGCTGTACATTCGAGTGGGTTACATACACAACATAAGTCAAACGAGTACAGTGATAATTAATAAATGACAATTGGCACGACAGAGGGAGAGAGGACCCTACCCGCGAGGGCTTACAATCTACTATATAAAAATACACATCTGCATGTGTTTCTCACTATCTGACATGAAATCAGAACAAACCTTACTTGTTTTAGTTCAATTAGCATTACAAAAATGATTTACTTTTGCCAAATGCCAAAATAAGGAGAGAGAGAATATTTTTAAGGCATTTTTATTACTTTCTGCAAAGTCAAAAGTTTACATATACTATGAATACTACAGTATGCCTTTAAACTATTTGGGACAGCCCATACGATGATGTCATGTCTTTAGAAGCTTCTTTATTTGTAACATTTGAGTTAGAGACACACCTTTGGATATATTTTAAAACACACCATAAACACACTGCTTCTGTGTGTACCATCATGGAAAAGCCTAAAGAAATCAGCCAAGATATCAGGAAGATAATTATTGACTTGCACAAGTCTGGATCATCCTTGGGTGCAATTTCCAGATACCTGAAGGTGCTCCGTCCATCTGTACAAACAACTATAAGTAAGTACAAACAAATATAAATAATTTTGGTAATCCTAATTAACCTAAAATAAGTAAAGTTTATTCTGATTTCATGTCAGATAGTGAGAAAAACATGCATATGTGTCTTTTATATAGTGTATGTAAACTTCTGGTTTCAACTGTAACTGCACATAATGCACATCACTCTTGCCTTCTGCCTCTTCCTTAATACCTCTCTCTGCCATGCCAGAGGGCCGGCCATGCCCAGTGGCCCACCGGGGGTTTCCCTTAGTCCCCTGAGGGCCAGCACAAGCCTGGACCAAGATCAAGGCGGAACAGGTCTGATTTTCCTTGTGAATCTCACAGTTAAAAGAAACATACCTCTGAAGCTATTACAAGATATATCTAAAAATCCAAATGGAATCCTCAGCTTTCATTTTGCCAGCCCCAGAGTTTTACCATCAACAGTCTCTTTTAGGGCACAGTCTACAATCCACAGTGAATGAATAAAACACCCACTAAAATTTGAGAAATAATGCCACCCTATAATATGTATTACAGTGGTCCCTCAACATACAATATTAAATAGTTCTGGCATGACCATTGTATGTTGAAACAATTGTATATTGAAATCATAACTCCATCAAAAACAGTAATTTGTTTCAAGTCCCAAAATGCGACCCCTAACATAATGCAAAATTAAGATTAAAGAAAATTACGCAAATACTAATCTAGATAAAGCAACTCCTTAAATGTAACAGAAAGAGTTGTGGAAGCTTGAAATCACTTTTTATTATGATAAGAGCTTCTTTAGGTAATGTACTTTATAGAAAATGTACTTTAAAAAAAAAAAAAAGGGAGGACATTCTTACCTGGTCCTGAGAGGGAGCCACTCACCCTGGCACTTTTAAAGAGTAGTACAGAAAATGTAGTACCACACTGTACAGTAAAGAGGCTACTGACCAAGAATCACTGCATGCACTTCACTAGTACCAATGTTTTACAAGAAAAAATGTTCATGTTAATTGGATCAGTTTCTGGGACATTGTATCCTGAAACCACACTCAACAAACATATGTATCATGAGGTCATTGTAATTCCATGGACCACTGTATATTCAAATAGTACAACATATTTAATCAAATATCATAGACATTTAGCTTATCGACATTTGACGTACCCATTTGTCATAGGTGGGAAGGGGTTTCCGCAAATTGACCGATGGGTACGTCATGAGGATCGTGCAGGCTCACATGTAGAGCCCGCATGATCGGATCATAGAACCAGCTGTATAGAACACCTTGCTCCATGCACCATGGTCAATTGCAACTGCGGCAGCTAAGGGTAAGACAGAGGGAGGGAGCTTCATATGTCTCCACTGGCACACCCAAAACGCAATCACAGCATGCCGATGGCTTCTAGAGCAACCCGGAAACCTAAGAAAGGGTTTCAGGTTGCCTGTGATGTATCTCGCTATGATGATTGACAGCTACAATACGTAGCAGTACAATACTGTACTGATGTGTATCGGAACATCGATCTGATACATCACTGAGTCAAGTCCCCTATGAGGACAAGTAAAGAAGAAAAAGTGAAAAAATTTATAGTTAAAAAAAGTGAAAAACATAAACAAATAAAATACGCACACCTCCCTTTCCCCATAATAAACACAAATCCCTCCCCCAAAAAAATAAAAAAAATAAAATAAAGTAAACATATTTGGTTTCACTGCATACATAACGACCTAGCTTATAATTTTGTCAGGTTATTTAACCTGCATGTTGAACGCTGTAAAAAAAAAATAAAAAACAATGACAGAATCGTGAGTTTTGTTCATCCATCAGGCTTCCTCCACGGAACTCGACAGTTTCTTCAATTTCTCGATTTGTTAACCCCATTCTTCGAAATCCATTTGCACCCCCATCAGATCTCGATCTATTGACTTCCATCTCATGGCTCCAAATCACCCATTTCCAATCTTCCATTTTTCTTACTTTTTTGCATACTCGAGCTAACGCTTCTTATGAGTAGATTGAAGTCAAGGCTGCTTCAGCTTTTTTCAGGCCATCATCCTAGACTTGTGTAATGCATGTTGCATGGTGCTTGAATGGATGTCTGTTGTAACGGAGGAGTGGATCCGCTGGGCCAATGCAAGCGATGATAGCTAAGCCACGCCAGGGAACGGAATCTAAGTACCCCCCGGTTTTCACCAAGCCCGCCGCAAAGCGGGATGGACTGCTGGGGCGTGGGGCTACCAGGTCGTTACCTCTGACGTGACTTGCTTGCGATTGCGGCCGGGTACAGCGTGGTAAGAAACGTAACCCGGGAGGCGTAGTCGGGACAGGCAAAGGTCAGGGCAGGCAGCAGAGTTGGGTAGTCAGAGACGGCAGACGGTCAGGGCAGGCGGCAAACAGGCAAGGTCAGGAAACGTAAGCAAGCGGACTGGTAAAACGGGTAATCAATACGGAACTCCAATACTCCCCTAACGCACCAAAAACACACCAACAACTGCAGGAAGTACGGGGAAGATCCCTTAAATAGGACCAGCCCCCGACAATAACCAATTATCGGGAAAACGGGCCCTTTAAATTTAGAAAAAGCCGGGGGCGGCGCGCCGCCTTAAGGGGCGGCCAACGCGCACGACGGCCGGGACAGGCGGCGCGGCGTTCCCGAGAGCGGCCAGGTAAGAGAGGCGGCGCCGGGGAGCAGAGGGGTGGTGGGGGGCCCCCGCCGCCGCCGCGCCAGCCCCCCTGCGTGGGGGTTTTGGGTCGGGGGGGGCTGCGGCGCCCGCGACCCCCGTGACAGTACCCCCCCCCCCTTAGGTCTCCCCCTCTTTTATAGAAACCAAGAGAGGAGGTCAGGAGACAGGTTGGTCTCCGGTTCCCACGACCGCTCCTCCGGCCCGAACCCCTTCCACTCAATGAGAAAGAACCGCTTCCCCCTCACTGTCTTCTGGCCAACCCCCTCCTTGACCTCAAAGATGTTATCAGAGTTGGCCACAGGAGAAGGCGAGACAGGTCACAGGAGAAGCGATTCAGCACCACCCGACTTGAGGAGAGAGACATGGAAGGAGTTCGGGATGCGCAGGTAGGAGGCAGGCGGAGCTTGTAGGACACCGGGTTTAGACGTTGCAGTACCTAAAAGGGCCCACGTATTTAGGACCTAACTTGAAAGCTAGGCACCCAAAAAGCTAATATATTTGCTGGATCCCCAAACCTTATCGCCGGGCACAAATAGGGCGGAGTCCTAGGGTATCTTCAGCCTGGACTTTAGTGCGGGCAGAAGCCCGTAACAGGGCCTGTCGGTGAGCTGCCATAAACCCTTTGATGTCCTGTACTTGGGCATCCACGGCCGGGAATGACATGAGGTAGCAAGGGGGGGAAGGTGGGCGGGGATGTGACCCAAACACGACAAAAAAAGGGGAGGCCCCCGCGGATCCCAAAATCTAAAGAGTTATAAAAAACTCCGCCCAGGGAAGAAGATCAACCAGTTATCTGACGGGCGGAACAAAAATGCCTCAGGTAGGTGCCCAACACCGGGGTGTCCCTCTCAACCTGCCCATTAGTCTGGGTGGTAATGGGGAAGAGAAGTCTAACTGGACCTGCAATTGCACACAAAGCCCCCCAAAATTTAGCAATAAATTTGGGACTCCCCTATCTGAGACAAAAATGTAAAGGGAGACCGCGCAGACGGAAAACGTACAGAAAAAAATTTTGGGGCATTTGGGGCAAGGGAACCCAGGCAGTGGGATAAAGTGGGCCATTTTGGAAAACGGTCGGTAAACAACCCAGATGACCATGTTTCCCGAGGAGGGCGGGAGGTCCGTAATGAAGTCCATGGCTACAGGGGTCCAGGGTTTTCTGGCACAGTGAGGGGCTGAAGAAGGCCTGCGGGCTTAAGGCGGGGAACCTTATTACGGGCACAGGAGGTGCAGGCTAGAACAAAGTCCCTCATGTCCTGACAAGAGTAGGCCACAGTAAATCGGGATACAAATTGAAGCGACTTATGAACTCCTTGGTGCCAAGCCATATGAGAAAAAGTGTCCCCACTTCAGATTCTAAGGCGCAAGGCGGGTCACAAATACGTCTTCCCGGAGGTAGGTGCGGGAGGTCCACGGGCAGCCGTGACGAGTCGCTCCGGGGACAATGTGCTGGGGAGGAGGCTCGAGACCCACTGTATCCGAGGAACGGGATAGAGCATCAGATCTGAGGTTTTTTTGGGCGGGCCGAAAATGTAGCGGAAGTCAAAACGGGCAAGAATAATGACCACCTAGCTTGCCGGGGATTCCAGGCATTGAGCCGACTGAAGATATAGGAGATTTTTGGGGTCTGTGAAAATGTAAAATAGGGGGGCGAGCCCCCTCCATTAGGTGACGCCATTCTTCAAGACCCAGCTTAATGGCCAGTAATTCACGATCACCAATGGTATATTTTCTTCTCGGCAGGAGATAATGTCTTTGGAGAAAAAACCACGGGTATGTAGCTTACCAGCGGAGGATCTCTGCAGGAGACCGCACCCGCGCCGAATGACGAAGCATCCACTTCCAGAATAAACGCCCAGTTAGGGTCGGGAAACGAGACAGGACCGGAGCCGAAAAATGCCGCTTTGAGCCGGTTGAAGGCTTCTTGGGCCTCTGGGGGCCAGGATTTGGATTGGCATTCTTCCTAGTCGGGGCCCAAACCAAGGGACCACCATGTAGAGAAGTGGGGGATGAATTGCCTATAATAATTCGCAAATCCCAGAAAACGTGAATGGCCCGAAGGCCCACCGGTTGGGGCCACTGCAACACCGCGGAAAGCTTGGAGGATCCATCCGGAAAAACCCTTATAAAGAGATGATGTACCCTAAGAAGGGTAAGCTGGCACGTTCAAAAGAGGCACTTTTCGGCTTGGCAAAGAGCTGATAAAGTGCGGAGTCGCCTGAGGACCTGGCGGACATGAGTCTCGAGATCAGGGGAGAAGATGAGAATATCGTCCAAGTAGACGATTACACAGACATAGAGTAGGTCCCGAAAGATCTCATTAACAAAGTTCTGAAAATACTGCCGGGCGTTGCGAGAGACCGAATGGCATAACCAAATACTCGAAATGGCCGTCCGGTATTAAATGCCGTTTTCCATTCGTCACCTTCCCTAATGTGGATTACGTTGTAGGCCCCGCGAAAAATCCATTTAGAAAATATTTTCGCCCCACGCAGGCGGTCAAAAAGTTCGGAGATTAAGGGGCAAGTAGCGGTTTTTTATGGAAATTTTATTCAGGCCCCGATAGTCGATGCAGGGCCGGAGGGACCCGTCCTTTTTTTTCCAAACGAAGAAGAGCCGGCTCCAGCTGAGACGAGGACTTACGGATGAATCCTTTGCGGAGGTTCTCCTTGACGTACTCAACATCCCCTTTAGTCCCCGGGAGGGAGAGAGGGTAAACCCGGCCTCTGGGAGTACAGCCAGGTTGCAGGTCAATGGACAATCATAAGGCCGGTGTGGGGGAAGAGTCTCAGCCGGGCTCTCCGAAAAGAACATCGGCAAAAGTCCCAGTAAGGCGAAGGTAGACCTGGAGGAGGTTGGCAATTTCCGGGAGACGACTTGAGGAGCGAGTTTGCGGCTTAGACAGGCAACGAGAGAGACACCCGGAACCCGCAACGCATGACTTCAACCTGTGCTCCAATCCAAAGGGGGGGTATGGTCCTGCAGCCAAGGGGGGCCCAGAAGGATTTTCCGAGGGATCGAGGGCAGGACTAGTAGTTGCAACGTCTCCTTGTGAAGGGCCCCAATTTGCAAGAAAGGGGGGCCGTACGGAGGCGGAAAGAGTCCTTAAGGCATTCGCCACTGACCGAGGAGACAAACATAGGTTTTCTGCAGCGAGTCCCGGGAGACGAAACCCTGTCACAAGTTCGTGGCTTCTGAAGTTTCCTGCCGATCCTGAGTCGATAAAGGCGGTGGCCTGAAAGGTGCTGTCCGGAGAAGGCACCAATATGTACGGGCTGTCAGATGGGGAGAGGCCGTTCTGACACCTAGGTTGCCTCTCCTACGAGCCCTAGGTGCGGAAGTTTCCCGGGCGCACCGGACAGTCCCCAATGAAATGGCCAAACCGCCACATAAAAGCACAACTGCTTCAGACGACGCTGAGAACGTTCCTCCTGGGACAGGTGGGGTCTCTCGACCTGCAAGGGGTTTTCCCCTTCAAGGCCGTTGGAGGAGGAAGAGGTGACCGCTGGAACGTGGGAGCCAAGCGAGGGAGACGGCGTGGAAAGGACGGTTTTCCCGTTGCAGGCGGAGCTCTTGTTGCCTTTCGGGGAAGCGAATATCCACTCGGGGGTGGCGAAATGGATTAGGTCATCCAAGGCAGCTGTAAATCCCGAGCGGCGAGCTCGTCCTTGATTCGCCCCGAGAGCCTTGCCAAAATGTCGCCACCAATGCTTCGTTGTTCCAAATCCAGCTCCGAAGCGAGAGTGCGAAACTGCACCGAATACTGACCGACTGTGGTGTCGCCCTGAGTAGCCGGAGCAGCTCTGCGCGCCGCCAAAGAAGTACGGCCAGGTTCCTCGAAGACGGTGCGGAACCCCCGGAGGAACTTTGGAGGTCCGCCGTCAGAGGGATCCCCTCGATCCCATAGTGGCGTAGCCCAAGCCAAGGCTTCTCCAGACAAGAGGCTGATTATGGAAGGCCACCTTGCTCGCTCTGTAGGGAATTGGTTGCCCCAATCATTTCGAGGTGGATGGAGCACTGGCTGATGAACCCCCGCACTTCTTGGGGTCTCCATCGTACATTAGGGAGTGGCAGATGCAGAGACGGTCCTGAAGGCCGAAGCAGGTAGAGCAATGGATGCCGGGAGAACGGATGCAGGTGCAAAGGGGGCAGCCGATGGAGGCAGATGAGTCGCCAGGTTCTGCATCATGGCCGCAAGCTGTCGATGCGTTGACTCTGCGGGCGACAGCGTAGTGATGTCCCGGAGATCAGGCAGAAAGGTACCCTGGGGGAATCCATGGCCAGTTCCCGTACTGTAACGGAGGAGTGGGTCCCTGGGCCAATGCAAGCGATGATAGCTAAGCCACGCCAGGGAACGGAATCTAAGTAGCCCCCGGTTTTCACCAAGCCCGCCGCAAAGCGGGATTGACTTGCTGCTGCGTGAGGGTACCAGGTCGTTACCCCTGACGTGACTTGCTTGCGATGGCGGCCGGGGTACAGCGTGATACAGAAACGTAATCCGGAGGCGTATCGGGGACAGACAGAAGGTCAGGGCAGCAGCAGAGGTTCGTAAGTCAGAGACGGGGAGACGGTCAGGGCAGGGGGCAAACAGGCAAGGTCAGGAAACGTAAGCAAGCGGACTGGTACACGGGTAAACATACGGAACTCCAATACTCTCTAACGCACCAAAAACACACCAACAGACTGGCAGGAAGTACTGGGGGCGGATACCTTAAATAGGGCCAGCGCCCGACAATAACCAGCGCGGCCCGGGGAAAAAGGCGGCGCCGAGGCAGTAGAGGGGTGGTCGCGGGCCGCCGCAGCCGCCGCCAGACCCCCTGCGAGCGGGGAAATGGTCGCGGGGGGAGCGGAGCCCGCGACCCCCGTGACATCTGTGATCTCACTATTACGAAGTATACGAGCCACCTTACGAGCATGTCTGTTGCGGAAAAACTGATCGACCTTGTTATGAGCCGACTTGTTGTCTCTGGTATTTTGCCTAGACGTCCATCTCTTGGCTTTTGGATGGATGGATGGACTTCATTTCATATTCTTCCAGGTGTCATAGCCTTACATGATGCAGTTTGGCAGTTTTCTTCGCCAAGAGACTGCTGTCGATGAGCTGGATGATACTGTTTCTCATTTCTTGGGAAATCTTCTGCTCAAACCAGTGACCTTTCACTTGGGAATCAGCATAAAAACACACTGAGCTATTAGGGAATGTGAGAACAGGTTGTAATTTGTAGTATACAAGAAGAAAAAGATTATCTCACCACCGGGAGCAAAACAGTATCAATGCAGTCACACGACAAGAATCTGCTTTCCATTTTGGCACATGAATGAGAAGGGAGTCCAAAAAGTGGGAAACCACTCTAAGGTGTCCACATGCCCAAATACATGACACAATGCCTTTAAATATTATCCAAATACTATTCAACCATCCACAAGAAGTTGGTTGTTTAAGCTTGAGTTTGAACTGACATTATATACTGTGTATTACATTTTATTTGCAGCATGCAGCTTTAAATCCACATAGAAGTGTTAATTTGTAACATTTCATAATTTGCAGTCATTATTGCTGTTCCTCCAATCAAAGCCGTTTTAGAGTGTCGGCATGTGGCCAGTATAGGCAATACTTCTATATGAACGCACCCAGTGGGATTTCTACATTTTTACTTCTTCCTACTCACAGATCTCAAAATGTATCTCATTAGGATTGCATTCAGTATTTTATGTTCCCAACTTGATTAAATCCTCTTTTCTATGTTGAGTAGTTCACAGTATACAGCAAAATTAAAAGTTACATTGTTACCAAGGAGCTTTCATTTTATAAGAAAAAAAAATGACCAGGGCATACTAAATTATTGTATTAACAAGAGAACATCTTGACAAACAACACATATGATGTTTGGAAATAGTTAGGTGTTGTTCTGTGGAGCTGATACATCCAGATAGATCAGCTTCAGACCTCTGTAACCCAGGAGTAAAGAACATCTTCAAAATAATTCAACAGTTTGTGTGTAAGTAGTTGTCCCGAAGTTGTCCAAATTTTTCTGATGTGTATATAAAATGAATAATAATATGGGGTAACGAAAAAAAATATTAATTCATAAAATCATGTTTAATTTCTTATTTCGTTATCCAAGGATCAATAGTATGGTGCAACGAAAAAAAAAAATAAACATGAAATTTTATTATTTTATTTTTTTCGTTAAACCCAAATAATTATTCATTTATATACACATCGGGGAAACTTCTGTAGTCTTAACATTTGATTCGGCATGTACAGTTTTATTTCAGAATTTCATTAGAAAACCCATAGGAGCGTCGCTCGCTTCCCATTGGTCCAAATAACCGCGCCCCTTTTAACTTAGCCAATCACAGAGCTCACTTGGAATTTCTTTTTTCCCCCTAGAACTTATGAGAAGTAGCTCGCGCTCTGATTGGCTAAGCGGACGAGCCCCCGCTAGCTCAACCAATCAGCTCGTTTCTGCCTTTTTACTGTATTTTGAACTGTCCCGCCTTGGAATATGATTGGTAAATTTTTTTCTATAGGTTATAATGGGTCCCTGTCGCTCCTATTCTGATTGGTCAATTCTCCTCCATAGGATAAATGGGGCCCCTGTCGCTCCTATTCTGATGGCTGGTTTATGCCGACCAATCAGAAAACTTAAACAATTTGAATTACTGGTATTTCCCGGCGATTCTCTCTATTGCAATTCCCTATGTAGCGCCGGTCTCGGCGACAAACGCGTTGTTCGGGTTTAACTGATTTTATTTTTAGAGAATGTTTTAGCTCTTTATGTGATAATGTTTTACACTTAATCAAAATTATTTTTTTTTATTAATACTTCATGCCGCACGGCGCTGAGCGCCGAGATTTCAGTGCGCCGCTCTCTCCATAGACTACAATGGGAGAAGTAGCTCGCGTTCTGATTGGCCGGGATAGCCAAGCCCCCCTACTCAACCAATCAGCTCTTTTCTGCATTTTTACTGTAATTTTGAACTGTCCCGCCCTTTTATTCTGATTGGTCCAATAGTTCTCCATAGTTTTAATGGTTCAATGTCGCTCCTATTCTGATTGGGCCCGGGTTTTAAAGCCGACCAATGAGAATAGCTTTCAGAATTTGAATTACTGTAATTTCCCGCTAATTTTCCTATATCCTAATTCTTGAATTAAGGATATTGGAAAGTGATTTTGTTTTATGTATTTTTTATTTTTAAGGTTTCAGCTTTTTTCTGAGAATGTTGGAACGCCTTTAAAAGGCGATTTTTGATTCAAACTCCGCACCGACATGTGGAATGATTTCCGCTGTTTTCCAGCCTGTCTCGCATCGGAACAGATTTTCGGCGCAGCCCCGGCCGGCGCCTAAGTCCCGCACTGCGCCCATGTCCCCGCACTGTGCCCCACACACTGGCGAGGCGCAGGGAACTTTCCCCCGCATGTACGAGTGCACCTCCTCGGACGGCGAATCTTCGGCGCAGCGCCGCACTGCGCCTCAGTCCCCGCACTGCGCCTAACACAATGGCCGAGGCGCTGTGGATCTTTTTCCCCGCAAGGATGACCACCATCACTCTAAATTTAATAGGTCAAAGAAACTTAGATAAAAACCTAACGCAGGCGGAATCTCAGGCGCAGCGCCGCTCTGGACCCTAAGTCCCGCACTGCGCCTAACCACACTGGTAGGCGTGGCGACTTTAACATGGAATGTATTAGCGCACCCCCAGTGCCGACATAAATCAGATCGCAGAATTCGCCTGGAAAACTAGCGTAAAAGCGCGCCCCGACCCGGCGAGCTTCATACATGTCGCTCTAAGTCATTTTTGATGACACATTCCCTTTAACATGGTGTTGTGAACAAAAGATGTATATACAAAATAACTGTCTGTAACCTTGTTCAAAGAAGGCACAATGCTCAAACAGTTTGGTATCAAATCCATGGTCAGCAGTTCACTTGCATAAATCACACTCAGATGACATGCGTGGGAAAACAATTGAGTATAATATTCCAAAAGTTGTAGTTTAGAAAACTTGTCGGCAATAATCAGAGAAGACAAGAGTAGGAAAAGTGCTTCAACACATGGATATCCTTTTAGATGCTTTGTAGATATTCGACACTTCCTAGATGATATGACCCAGAACTTTACTATACATAAGTGAACATCTTTTATATTTATTCACATCAATGCCAAACAAACTTGATGGCAAAAGAACACACTAGGTGGCATTATATCCTTGGTGTTCGCAGATCACAACTGGTGATACAATATGCTTAATGGTTGTAATATAAACTAATAGTGCTGCAGACCACAGAAGTAGTTAAACAGTTCTAGTCTAAGTTTTTCATGTAGAGCATTGTCATTTTAAGAACAACTCATTTCAAATAATTTTTCTGAGATCACAATAAAAATTGGCAAAGGAGGGAAAGGTGATAAAATAATAAAAGGCCTAGTACCATGTTTACTGTGCTGCAACACTGACATTTCTGTGCACCCACATGATATGGCACCCAATCATTGGTCTCACTGATCTCATGGGAACAACATCACTGAAGCACAGCAAACAAAGAACGTTAGAGACCACTGCTGCTACATCAGCGGGGGACTTATCAGGTGACTTTTTTTCTTTCTATGATATTTCTCTTGCAATAGCAGTAACACAGCAGGCAATTGCAACAGTATCTTTTAAATTTACCTTCCACCACACGGTTTAATACGTAAGCTTTAACTGATGGCTCAGTAAGGAAGAGAAAATTATTCTTACTATCGCGTTGAGCTAATTTTACAAAAGGCCAGTTTTGAGATTATATCTCGTACATGTCCTCCCTCTAATTTTCCAACCAGCCTCTTATCCTCTCCATCTCATGCCCACCACACTGGGATGTCAGGCAGCCAATTTCTCACTATCCATGGGTCTGCAGCCTATCCTTCGCCCTGTTATCTATCCCTAGACTGGTTTCTTGTCAGTCTTACTTAGTCCCCTAATTACAAGTGATCTCACAGCTTCTCTCGCAGATTATCAATTATCGTAATGATCAGCTAGTCTTTTTGGAGTGATATCCTTATCAGTGGCCTTGTTGTGCACTATAGTTCTTCATACCTTCATCTGTAGCTTGTAATAGCTACCTAACAATACAGCTGTTCAACGTCACTAATGCTATCTGCTGCTTATCTCTACCCTCAACTTGCAAGCTCTTCTTTCGCCATATCTGGGCCTACTCAACTCACAGATCAAACTATTCAGGCAACTCATACAAGTCAACTCATACTTACACCACATACTCTCTTTGACTCGGGCCAAAACAGGGTAACAATGGACACCTCTAACAGCTGAACTTTACCTTTACCCACGCTTGTTAACACTCCCAGAATATGGCCCATGAAAGCTCATGAAAATCCCAAAAGTACATTTCTAGAAGAATTGAGGGTGGTATTGGAGGTATTTCTGTGTTCTGTGTAGTCTTTCTCGTGGACAGGTCTAAAGGAATAAGATGGTTAGCAATTATTCTTTTACATGGATTATCTTTGGCACATCAGAAACAATAATTCTGAGGACGCATCCGATATTTATACAGACATGGGCACATCTACTTTTAACAGTTTAGTCATCTATGCTCTTCCAAATGTCCACACAAGCCATACCATCAGTAGCAACTAATAGGTCATTTAGAAATCATTCCACATATCCTAGTGGCAAGTGATTGCTTCAAATTAAGTTGTCTTCTCTTTGATCTTTGGGGCCCATAATTTTGTCAGAACTTGGGCCCACCAAAGTATCTTATAGTACTCTGGATTCCAGTCAAACTCTTGTCAAGTGTTATTGCCTAACCAAACCAGTGATAGTGAAAACAGCATACAAGTCTAAGGGGACTTCTACTTTCAATAACCCTTATTTCATTTTATAATAGCAAATGTATGTAAAAGAATGGGTTCCCTGCTCATTACCTAGAACCCATTACCCAGAAGTGAGAGCCCCTGCAAGGAACCAACATGTCCATACATTACAGGGACAATAATCCTTTGATTATAATTAGAGATGGGCGAATTGATTCTAACGAAGAGGGAATTCGTATTAGAATTTCAGGAAAAGCTTCGGTTCGGAATGCGAAGTCGAACTTTGGGTACTTCGGGTGAACAAGTGTGCTTTTGGATTGAGAACAAATGGATACGACACATGGCGCTACATGGGTCAAAGCACTCTGGGAGGAAGTAAGGAGGGCGAGTCTCTATAGCCTGCATGACAGTGTTGCAGAGAAGAAGCCAATCAGAGACCGGCGGATTCAGTGACGTCACCATGAGCACGCGACTATATAAGACCGGAGCGCGCCCGCTGGAGCTCACACAGCGTCCTCACACTGTACTGACAGTAAGGTGCTGTCTGCGTGGTGATTAGCGCTTTCCTGAAGAAGCTGAATTTTACACAGAGCGATTTGTTTAGTGGGGGGTGTTCTCAGCTTGTCATCCAGAGACCGTTTTCTCTGATGTTCTATTATTTCTGATTTTTTGGGAAATTGGATCTGAAATCCAGTGTGGCGTCCCACTGCAGCTGCATATACATTCAATATCCAAGGTGGGATCTAAGCCAGTTCCTGTTGTAAATACATTTAAAGAAACAGCGTTTTTAACAATACAAATACCACTTCATTTTTGGCTGCTGAATTCTATTGCTCAATTTACATTCCAGGTGGGTTAATTCAAGCGTTGTTTTTGCTGGTGTGCAGACAAAAATAAACCGGTAGCTTTATTCAACGTCCAAATATAATATTTTTTTTGTGTTGGGGGGGGGGGGGGTGTTGTGTGTGTTTTTTGTTTTTTTTTTTGGTAGCCTAAATTCACGAAGCAAAGAAGGTCTAATTTAACAAAACTGTTATTTCAACGAATCTTAGCTTAATTTGAATATTTTAGTGCGGTAAGAATAACGACGCATTGTAACACGCTACAAAGCTACTAGTTTGTGCGGTCTTCAATTCTTTTTTGCGGCAATTTAATCCAGGGCTAATTAAGCGTTGTTTTTGCTGTTGTGCGACAAAAATAAACCTGCTTTTTCAACGCCAAATATATATATTTTTTTTTTTGTAGTCCTAATTTCACAAGCAAAGGCTAATACAGACTGTACTCTTGTTGTGTGGCGTAGAAAATAAAACACGCAATTGTAACACCTACCAAGTCTACTGGAGTTTGTGCGGAGCTCAATTCTTCTTGGCGCAATTTACATCCGTCGGGTTAATTAAGTACGTTGTTTTTGCTGGGAGTGCTGGACAAAAATAAAACCTTCTTTTTTCAACCGCCAAATATATATATTTTTTTTTTGGTAGCGCTAAATCACGAAGCAAAGGGCTAATTACAACTGTAATCGTCTTGTATGTTGAGGCGTAGTAAACACGCAATTGTAACACACGCAACAAAGCTACTAGTTTTGTGCGGCTCAATTGCATTGGCGCAATTTTTACATCCAGGTTTAATTAAAGCGTTGTTTTGCTTGTGTGAGACAAAAATAAACCCGTCTTTTTTCAACAGCCAAATATATCTATAAGGTTTTTTTTTTGGGTAGCCGAATTCACAAGCAAAGGCTAATTACTGACTGTATCTTCTTTGTTGTGAGTGGCGTAGAAAACACTGCAGATGTAACACGCTACAAAGCAACATTCTACTTCAGTTGTGCGGCTCATTCTTTGGCGCAATTTACCAAATCCAGGGTATAAATAAGGCGTTGTTTTGCAGGTGTGCTGACAAAAAAAAACCGTCTTTTTTCAACGCCAAATAATATTATATTTTTTTTTGGTAGCCTAATTTCACAAATCAACAGCTAATCACAACTGTATCGTCTAGTTTGTGTGTGGCTTAGGAAATCACGACAGGCAATTGTAAACACGCTACCAACTACTAGTAATAGTGGCGGCACAATCTATATATCGCAATTTACATCCAGGTGGTTAATTAAGCGATGTTTTGCTGCAGTGCCTGATCAAAAAAAAACCGGTATTTCCCCTTTATTCAACAGCCGGAAATAAAAAGGCAATTTTCTTGTAGCAAATTCACTAAGCGAGAGGTTTAATATGCCTGTTTATGTGGCTTTACATTTATAAAACACACAAGTGCTTGTAAACGACCATCAGTACAAGTAAATTTTTCCTTGCTAATAATTAGTAGGAGGCGCATTTATATCCAAGGGTGTTACCCAAGTTGTTTACTGAGGGATTAGATTGGATCAAAAACAGGGTGGGGATAATATTCATAACAATATCTTCAACAAAACAGTTGTCCATGTACATTTTAGGAACGAAAACAGTATGACAACAGGAGAGGTGCAGGGCACTGAGCAACTGCGAGAGGCAGTGGCCACAAACATATGTTCGTGAAACCGGGAGGCCCAGGTCGCCACACAGCAGGGGACGTTCGCATTCAGCAGGGTCACTGCGGGTGAGGCCACAACTGGCCCTCTAGTCAACATATGCGGCCGTGTGTTGTTGCAGGGTAGCAACCCAAGGTTCTTGAATTGGTTGACTAGGTCAAATCCCCTCTTCCCCATATGACATCAGACAACCCCATCCAAGAGTCGGTGGGACCCTCAGACACAACACTTTAGTTGGCATGCCCGGGAGCGGGTCAGGAGCGGCCCTTCACCTGTCCTCGAAAGGAGAGCCCCGCCTCTGTTCCATCCAGTTCCCTCAGCCAGGGATCTACTATGTGGGTCCTGGGCTCAGCGCCACTAAAATGCGAGGATGAACAAATTTAGGAGGGAAGTCACAGTCTGACGTGGCCTGCGAAGAAATGTGTGCCAATATCCCCAGTCTTCTTGCATAGGCGGCAAGTATAGATTGGAGAGTGGCATGGAGGTCATGTGGTGAGAGAGTCAGCCCAGGCTTAACCAGAATAGTACCGGCATCTGATGCAGGACAGTATGCCGGATCTGTTAAACACAAATTAGATGATGATGTAGCCGACCGCACATTGTCGCCGGGTGAAGCAAGGGCCTACATCATCGTCAAGGAGAAGAGGGCATCATGCTAGCGCGTCAGCAGCGGCGCAGCCAGCTAAAGTGGGTTGTGGTATGGCCGTGAGTCACCAGCGGTAGCAGCAGCTGTGAGGCGGGACACCCAAGCGCCACGGGGGTAGAAAACCCCAATCGCAGGTCCAAGACAGTAGAGGCCACAGGGGCTCAGCGAGGCAGCTGCGGCAAAGTATGTCACTCAGCTGCTGACGTATGGCGGTACAATCAGCGTACTCGGCGGTGTGGCAGTTTCTTTGCTAAGACACCGGAGGAGCCGAATATGGGTATATGGTAAATCTGTGGTCAGAAAGTGAAGCGGGCCAAAGGGTAGCAAACTAGGCGAAAACGGCCCTGCGTCAACACATCAGCGTCCACCATCCGTGGCCTGGGAGAGAACGAGGCACATGATGTGTGTGGTTCCATCCCTGCCGCTGTGCAGCAGCAGCAGCGGCCAGTGGCAAACGCTGCCATTTCAGCCATCAAGGCTCCACCACACCTCTGCATGAAGGCAGCTGATTCTCTCTTTGACATCGCTCGGTCCCGGATCCCGATTGCTCCTGCCACACTCGCTACTACATAGGGTCAAATATATGAAGTGTGGCTCCAGCAGTCGTTCAGGAAGAGGGATTGTAAAGAGACAACAGTATGCTATCCACCATCCTAAGGTGCAGCAGCAGCTGACCGTGCTCCTAGCCAGTTATTATTGTTGGTTACGGCCGCAGTCCCTCCCCTTTCCAAATGGTGGACCTCTGCACCATTCAGAGAACTAATGGCTGATGCCGAGCCGAATGGAGAGTTCCAAGCCGTATTTCTTTTCCAAAAAGGCAGATACCAGCACTCATAGTATATGTTAGAAACTGAAATGGGTCCAGATCCCTTGAGCTTATTATCGGTTTGTTTCCAAGGACAACGGCAGCGCGGGGAGACGTACTGGCTGGCATGTAACTCATCGGTCAGGCCAGTACATGTCCTTTACGGCCACACTAGGGTGAATGTGCTTCCTGCCCAGGCACACTCAAACAACATGGACAGGAGTACGCCGCTTTCCTCCCTCCACGTTGTCTAAGACTGGCTGGCTGCTCCTGCGCCAATGGTCAGCCTCCTCCATCCTCCACCACCAATCCACCATCTCAAGCCTCCACAAGTTAACTGCTCCATCATACCACGATGTGTAGGGCCACAGCGGTGTCACGCAGTACTAAACACCAAGCTAGCCTCGCGCAACGTAAGTCACACAAGGGGGAGGAACTGCTCCGCGGTCATGCAGCAAGAATTCGATTGTGGCTTTCCTTCCCCCATTCCCATCCCTTTCCGTCCGCGTGCCAACTGCAAATCAGAACCAAGGTGACGACAATGGGGATGAACATGTTTTCCGCGCTGCCACCGAGGAGGGATGGTCCATTGCGCTCCAGCATGGCGCAAGGGGGGGGGCGGGGGGGGGGGGGGGGGGGGGGGGGGGGGGGGGGGGGGGGGGGGTGTTCAATCTGGTTGTAAAATGTTCCTGAAGTCTTCCACGATCTTCAGAACATTCTGAAATGGCCAGGAAACAGTGCATGCAACATTAATCCATTCGTACAAAGCCAGGAACACCCTCCTACGATTTGCAGCGGGCCAGACCGGCCATTCTCCACAACACCGCTCAGTATATTATGCGATGTTTCCCAACCGCCTGGAATTTCCATCCGCCATGTTGGAAGGACCGACTGATGAACAGAGAATGGCCATTAACGATTTTTTGATGATCCAGGCAGACAGAAGTACTACCCTGTGTATCTTTGATGTCATGCCAGTGCAGCTCATGCGTGACACCTGCCGTTTTGTTGAGGCCATTCGAGGAAGGCCATATACACTCCACGACGTTTATTTTGTCAGTCGCCATGGTGACTACGGATGATTAACGTCATTCCCTGCTATCATGTCCTGGAACAGATGCTGAAAAATCTGTCTGGGCAGGGACTGAGATGTGGCGACTACATCTCGTGGCCACATTAGTCCGTTGGGGACTGAAATGGAGGAGGAGTAGAGAGGAGGACATTGGAAAAAAAAAGCAGAGCATTGTCTGGTGAAATGAGTGGATTTACAACCCAGGTGTACAAGAGAGGGGTAAGAGCAGGAGCGCAGCTGAGGAGGTGGATGGAGATGAGGAAGACGAGCAGATGACTCCCAAGCACCGTGGCAAGTAAACAGTGGAAATGGAGGCAGTGAGCCCCCTCGGAGTCACTTTGTGCAGCATGTCCCCCGCAGGCAATGCATATTTGCCTGGATAGTGACAGCCGAATAGTCATGCATAACCCGGCAGAGGGATGATTCTGCTCTACCACCCAATTGGACCCTCGCTACCTCGTCCCAAAATGGTAGCCTTTTTTCCCAGCTATTGAGAGGGAAGACAAACTCAATACTATAGGTGAAATCCTCCGTAATCAGTTGGCCGCATGCCTATGTCGGCAACTCGTCCCTCCCTGACAGGTCTGACCGTGGGGTTCCTCAACGCATCACGTACTACTGACCTACTGCTTCCGGCGGCTGCTGGGAAGGGTGGGGGGTAGGAAGCCGTACCATAACTCCATCAAGCAGTAACTACAGTCTGGAGTCAGTAATGAGCCATCTTCCGTTCACGCCGCCAAGTGAGGAGGGCATTCAACCAGCAGCAGCAGCAAGCAGGACCTGGAGCATTCCCTGAACCAACAGGTTGTGCCTAGCTTGACAGCACACACCCACCCCAGTAAGAAGATCCGCTGGACTACTGGGCAAGCCAAAACTGTAGTGTGGCCGGCAACTTGCCGAGTTTGCAGTGGAGAACTGGACCAGCCCTGCCAGTAGTGTGGCATCAGAGCGGTGTTCAGTGCGGCGGGGCCATCGTTACCTCAAGGAGAACCGTGCTTGCCACGGGAAATGTTGAAACGACTGATCCTTTGTCAAGATGAATCAGGCGTGGAATCGGCCAGGATTTTCCACACACCAAGCCTTAGCGTCAGTCTGGGTTCCAAAACTACCTGCCGTCGCCACTATTCTGATGCCGCCCCGCCTGATTGCCACACTATCTGGTCTGATAGTTTCTCCACTGCCTACCACCGGTCTGTACAGGGACTGGTATTGCCACCCACCTCAACACTCTGTCATTGTGCCACTCTATGTGCTCATGCTGCTGCAGCGTTGCTAGCCGGGTGACATCCACACCTTGTCATTGTGCCACTCTGGCGGCCTGGCCTAACCTGTTTTGCCGACCCTCCAAATGTTCATTGTTGCCACTCTCTGACCTCCTGTTGCTCCTGTCATCACCACCTCTCTCCTGTCATTGTGCCCACTGCCTGACCTCAATGCGCTGCCCGCCGTGACCTCCGCCTCAGTCATTGGTGCCGCTCCTGCCTAATACATTTTGGCCACCCTGCAGAATGTCAATTGTGCACTCTCTGACTCATGCTGCTGCTGTGTAACTCCTGTCGTGCCTCCCTCCACACTGTGTCATTGTGCCACTGTCTGACCTCATGCTGCTGCCGTGCGCTGCTTAGCCTTGGCCCTCCCGACTGTGTCATTGTGCCACTGTCTGACCTTAAGGCTGCTGCAGTTTGCTCCTGCCGAGCCCCCGTCCAACACTTTGTCATTGTACCACTCTTTGGGCGCTACTCCTTTTTGGCCAGCTCCAAATTTGTCGATTGTTGCCACTGCCTGACCTCATACTGTCTGCCGGTGGGGGGTCGCTGTGACCTCCACTGTGTGATTGGTGCCCACTCTGTGCCCTAATACTGTTTTTTATTTCCACCCTCCATATGGTCATTGTCCACTGTCTGACCTCATACTGCTGCAGCCGTGACCCTCACAACGGGGATCATTGTGCCACTCTGTGGCCCTAATATTGTTGTTGCCGCCTCCATAATGTCATTGTGCCACTGCCTGACGCTCATACTGCTGCCTGGCTGTGACCTCCACTGTGTGTTTGCCACTCGTGAGGCCCTAATACTGTTTTTCCACCTCCATAAATGTCATTGTGCCACTGTCGATGACCTCATACTGCTGCCGACGCCGTGACCTTCCACAATGTATCAATTGTGGGCCACTCTTGGCCAATACTGTTTCTTGGCCGCTCCATAATGTCATTGTGCCACTGCCTGACCTCATGACAGCTGCCGCCGTGAACATCAACACACTGTGTGTTGTGCCACTCTGTGGCCTAATACTGTTTGCCGACCTCCAGAATGCCATTGGTTGCCACTGTCTGACCTCATACTGCTGCCGCCTGTGACCTCCACACTGTGTGATTGTGCCACTCTGTGCCTAAAATACTGTTTTGCCCGCCTCCAAATGTCCATTGTGCCACTGCCTTGACCGCATGCTGCGTGTGGCTGCCGCCGTCCAGCCTCCACACTCTATCACTAATGTAGCCACCTAGCTCTCAGCTTGTTTTTTTCTCGCTTTTTCGCTAGCATGACTTTATCCAGGCTGCTACATTTCCCGCTTGAGTTTTTGGTCAGTTTTCCCTCGTTAAGTTGCCCAGGGAATTTTATGAGTGATGCGATTCTAAAGCGGCGGCAGTCATGTGCGTGTCATACTAAAACACAACATTGTATTAAGGAACCCAAAAACCAAGCTCCCACAGCATATTTAAGCATGAGCACAGTAGTACTACTCACCCTGCAGGCTCTGGGCAGCCTGGAAATAGCGTGTTTTTTAACTGATACGTGCCGAAGTAATTCGGACAGAAACGAATTTTGTCGGAAAATTCGGCGAAGTGACCGAACCGAATTTTTGAGAAATTCGGCCATCTCTAATTATAATGTATGGCTCATTGTGATTTAAAGGGTTGTACAGTTCATCCAAAAATAATATAATAAGCTACTAGTGGCCAAACAAAATAAATTATATATAGTCTCAGGCTGTACTGCTTAAGAATTGAATCTCCAAGGTCTTCTGTTTACTTTATGTCTTCTTCTTTCTGTCGGATGTCACGTTCCTCTGCTTATATCATTGCTCAGAAGCTGCAGAGGTGATGTCCCATTCGGAAGAAGACAGAAAGTAGACAGAAGTTTGAAAAGACCCAGTGTGGGAATGGAGGGGAGGAGCAAGGTGGGTATCAGGTTTTATTTTATTTTGTTAGCCATCGGAAGCTTATTTTCTTTTTAGATGAACCAGATAACTCCTCTGATGATATTTAATGAGTCAAAGAGTTATTCAAGAAGAGTATTTGCGGCAGCCATTTTTCTAAAATTGGTAATACTAAATACCATATTAGTTATCAATAGGATAAGACAAAGAGGGCAAAGAGATAGCTTGCAATTAGCACATATAAGGCCATTATAAGGTACACTTGGGTCTTCTTGGTTTCCCATTCAGTGCAGAGCAGAGAGAAGACTCATCAGGGCTGGATACAAAGATTCAATAAACATCTGTCATGTATATTTAAAAATGCCATTACAGGGTTTTAATTATATTATGTGTGCGCCAGTCCTTTCCACTAGAGAATTAAAGTGGCACTTAAAGGGCTGGAAGAAATAAAACATGACATTGCTCATCTTCCTCCCATCCCTCAGCTAACATTTAAATTAATTTTCCTTTATCACAACAAAGTATTTTAATTGGAAATTAGTTCTGATTGCGCACACAGTTTTGTAACCTAGATTTTTTATAACAGCAGGAGATGTAGGGGGAAGACACTTAAGAGCAGCTTGTTTATTTTTTTTTATTGTTGATGCTGTGATGGAAAAGACGCACTGGATTGTCCCAATGTATCTGCTGGTTTGGGCCTAGATGTAAACTTGACAAAGATTTGTGTATCCACTGAGTTACATAGGGATTCTCCAGCAAAGAAAAATGTAGAACCTCTTAAAGGGGTTATCCAGCAAACAACAATTGCTCCTAAATGGAGTCAGAGTGGGTACAAAAATATTTAAGAAGTTATACGTGCCTACAGGTCCTCCACTGCTGCTGCTCCGGAGCTTCCTAGCACCTGCTCCTCTTCCCACACATGAGAGGTAGCTACTTCATTCATTACAATACGACCCTGGCTAGCCTATTGTGTGACCAAGGAACCACTGAGTGCATAGTGGAATCTATTGTTGTAGATGGAACCTCAAAGGGGCTCAACATCCTAGTGGGGGTCAAATCAGTGTATTGAATGACACGTGCCAGAGAAAGAAATCACAAACTGACAACCAGCAGTCTAATGAATTCTCTACCTCTTTAATGCAAATCACAGATATATATAGACAACCATGGACATACATTCCATAGGCAACATGTAACATTCATCCACCCTCTTTATTGGTTCTTCTTATCTATTCCCTTCCCACCTTTGTCTTAGAGGGCCAAAATAGTTAAGGCCAAACGGCCATCTTAGTTACTTCTTGGTACAACAGGATGTGTCTGGACACAGGCGCCATCTTGTGGGTGAAATAGACATTTCACCTAGTACATTCCATAACACTATGATCACAGTATGTTGTTGTGTACTGCAAGTTATCCCGTTGTTTGACCCCTGAGGAGATTGTGATATTCTTGAAGGATCAAAACAGGGACATAAGGGATTACTAGGGTCACATAACAGGGTGAGGTCCCGGTCAGAGACGTCCTTGTTGGGTCGACCACCCTGTTGTCTGTAGGTAGTGGTCAGTGTAGATCCATTATGGGGGCTACTAGGGCAAGTGCTTTTGTCCACCTCTCTGCTGGTCTGGACACTGTTTTCATCTTGTTGTATTATGATATAAAATATGTAAGTCTTGATATCTTTTTAAAAAATAACATTAAAAGTTCAATTTTACTATATGACTATTCCCCTTTGTGATAAAAGTTTTGTTGTCAAGGATCCTTCTCAGCTTTATATCTGCTGTTATATTTGTACCTGTGAAAGTAAAGGTAAGACCACACTTTATGGTAATGGTGCAGCTGTAATATAGGCAAAAACTGTAGTGAGATACTGCTCCTGTGGTTTTAACATTGACTGTCAAATGGTCAGGTTTATTTGCAGGTGCACACTGGCAAAACTGCATGATCCTTAACATTAATTGATGAAAGCCTTGCTGTTTTGCGAGCAAACTAATGTTTACTGTCAAATGTGTGAAGCCATTTAACAATCAATTTAAAATCCGTAGTCTTAGCTCACTGATGCGTTTTTTTGCCAACATTCACACCATGTGGCTTTACCCATGGCCTTTGAAACTGGAGTAAGATGGAGTGATATGCACCAAATTTATTAAGAGTATGCATATAAGCTAAAGTCCTCACCAACTTTGAGCTTGCGTAGACTTCCAATATTACATTTAATAGATTATACTAAATCTGTTAGGGTATGTTCACATGGCGTGTTGAGTTCGTGTGAACATACGTTTTAGATAAATATTTGGATCATTCTGTCGGACCCCAAACATGTATCTAACAAATAGCAATGTGATTTTACATTGCTTTAAAACTAGAAACACGCATCGGCGTCCACACGAGTGATTGCCCATGCATGTCTCACTCCGTCTTTCGGATCCGTCCCAAGAATTGACATGTCAATTCTTGGTCCGAAAGACAGCAGGAACCCTATTTTAAACTATAGGGTGCGAACCTGCTGCATTCAACACGCACCCAACCACGCAACTGCATGTTGCATACGTGTTGAATCTGATTAGGATCTGATTGCTGCAGCGTTTTTGGATCTGATTTTCGGATCCAACACGGATTCAAAATGGGATCCAAACACGCCGTGTGAACAGTCCCTTAATGCCCATCCCTCTGACTATACCCTACTAAAAAAAAGTGGACAAAGTAAAAAAAAAACAAAAGTAACAGACTCACAGCTGTTGTGTAAAGCAGGTGTTCACCATTGCGACTACAATACATTTTTTAAAATATTCATTGGTATAGAATGCTGGACATAAAATCAGAATATTATCCATACCATAACTTCTTTTTTTTTAAATAAATCCTTCAACTAAAGAACTGAAAAGACCATATAACCTGTTGAGTTGTAAAGACCTTCTATTGTACTGTATTATGGAATATTTCACAGCAAGTCTATTCAGTAATACACATTAATCGACCATAACATTAAAACCAGGTGAAGTGAATAATGGTTATCTCATGACAGTGACACATTTCCAGAATTAGGATATATTTGGCAGCAAGTGAACATGCAGTTCTTTAGGAAGTTGATGTGATGGAACCTATAAAAATGGGCAGATATAAGGGTCTGAACAACTTTGACAAAGACCAAATAGTGTTGGCTTGACAACTGGGTCAGATCATCTTCAAAGAGAAAGGTCTTGTACGGTGTTCCTGGTATGCAGTGGTTTATTGGTTCAAATAAAACTGGTGAACCATTGACAGGGCCATGACCACTCACAGCTCATTGATGCGTGAGGGAACAGATCCCACAGAAGTTCTGTAGCACAAATGCCTAAAAATGTTAACACTGGCTTTGACACAGCTTGCTGCGCATGGACCTGCAGACTGGTCAGAATGCCCAAGCTGAACCCTGTCCACAGCCTACAGTGGGTATGTAAGCATCAGAGCTGGAATTTAGGACAATCAAAGAAGGTGGCCAGGTCTGTAAATCATGTTTTCTTTACATCACGTAGCCAGCCCGTGAATGTACATCTCTTACAAGGGGAAAAGGTGGCATCAGAATGCACTATGAAAATAAGACAAGCCAACAGAGGCAATGTGATGCTCTGAGCAATCCTCTGCTGTTCATGCTGTCCAAGCATTCATCTACATGTTACTTTAACTCAGACCACCTGCATTAACATTGTTTCCGACTGAGAACACCCCTCAATTGCCTCTTTCAACAGGGTAATGCCCGCTGCCACACAGCAAAATCTATTCATTACCCCTTAAGTCCCAGGTCTGAAAAGACCTTAAAGGGGTTTTGCCTCGATCGCATCTCATACCTCCTGTATCCAGCTCTTCAGCTCTGTGTGCTCAGAAGGCAGTGTGTGTGATTTGTTTGAATTGCATATCATGTGACCCAGCAGGATGACATCACAAGGCATTTTCTCTCTCTAGTCAAGGAAAGGGCTGTTTATGTAGAGACTTGTAAGTAGCTACACTGTAGCTCAGAGGTAACATTTTTGCTTTACAGCACAAGGGTCCTCGGTTCAAATCCCTGCAGGAACTTAACCAGTGGAATTTTTTTCCTCTTTATCAATCCACAGACCTCATTGAGGTTTCTTTTTTTTATTTGCACTGTTTGATTTATTGGTAACTAGTCCAAAGGACGAGAGTAGAATTACAGCACCTGGGATTTGAACACTCAGTAGCTACCTGAGAAGAGAGGTGATGTCTGAGCATATGCGACCAGGACTGAGGAGCTCTCGTCACGGTCGTTCCCCCCTGGAGATGACTGTAAACAATGGATCACTAAAGGAGAAGCTAAAACAAAAATGGTGCAGAATTTTTAATAATGATGAATGTTGAAAATGTTTATTATTTAATTTTCAAACTTCCCACGTCAATTTTACTTCATGGCAAAACCCTTTTAATGACCAGCTAAATGTTGCAGTTTTTGCCTCCTTATATTTCAACAGTTGTAACATTTTTAACTTTTAAGTATCGCAACAGGAACATAAAAAAAGTACACCAATCAGATTGTCTCACAATTTCACACAAAATAACCTGTTAGATTAACTCTGCAGGTTATTACAGTCGGAAAGGATTTTCCGTATGGGTTCATTACAGCCTCAAGGTCGTATTGAGTCCTTCTCCTTCTGTTGCTTCATTTGAATTTTGGCTGTCGTCTTTATTTCCTTTTCTCTTTTATGCTAAATCTTTCTATTTGAACAGGGCGGAAGGGTTATTACCGGATGATGGTTGATCCAATAATCCAATAATTATGGGAATTTTGGATAGCCCCCTTTTTGGGACCCACAGTATGACACATCGCTTGCGCTTGGTGCCCTGTTTGGACATGTAAAAACTTTGAGACTCTCGGTTCACATATCATGATCAGAACATGTTTAAGCTGCCCACGACTTCAACGTGGTCTCAAATCGGGCAGTCCTATCCTATCTTTTACCTCTCAATCGAGCCAATCAGGCCTCTCACTGGGTCACCGACCTCCATTATTCAGAGAGAAAAAATAAAAAACACCCAACCTGCAAAGCTGCCCTTCTTATGACAGCCTGTGAGAGTGGGCGGGGACAGAAACCCAAAATGGAAGCACCCCTTCCTTTCCATATAGGTTAAAATCAATGTACACCAAGTTTAACGTATGTTTCTGCACACAAAAACATTTCTGAAAAAACGTTATGAAAAACCTGGTGCCACTGGCAGGGCTGCGGCACACATGTAATTATACATGTACAACACACAGACCGCCACCAGCGGCACTTTTCCCTGCAAAAAGGGCAATACCTACGTCGAAACCCCCTAAAAAAGCATTTATGCTATCTATCATACATGAAAAAATTTTGAGCCCTCTCGGTTCACATATCATGATCAGAACATGTTTAAGCTGCCCACGACTTCAACGTGGTCTCAAAATCGGGCAGTCCTATCCATCTTTACCTCTAAAATCGAGCCAATCAGGCCTCTCACTGGGTCACCGACCTCCATTATTCAGAGAGAAAAAATAAAAAACACCCAACCTGCAAAGCTGCCCCTCTTATAACAGCCTGTGAGAGTGGGCGGGGACAGAAACCCAAAATGGAAGCACCCCTTCCTTTCCATATAGGTTAAAATCAATGTACACCAAGTTAAACGTATGTTTCTGCACACAAAAACATTTCTGAAAAAAACGTATGCAAACCTGGGTTGCCACTGGCAGGGTTTGCGGCAACACATGTAATTATCATGTACACACACAGACCGCCACCAGGGGCACATTTCCTCAAAAAGGGCAATACCTACGTCGAAATCCCTAAAGAAGAAATTATGCTATCTATCATACATGAAAAAACTTTGGGAGACTCTCGGTTCACATATCATGATCAAACATGTTTAAGCTCCCCACGACTTCAACGTGGTCTCAAATCGGGCAGTCCTATCCTATCTTTACCTCTCAATCGACCCAATCGGGGCCTCTCACTGGGTCACCGACCTCCATTATTCAAGAGAAAAAATAAAAAACACCCAACCTGAAAAGGGCCTGCCCTTTTTTATGACAGCCTGTGAGAGTGGGGGGGACAGAAACCCAAAATGGAAGCACCCTTTCCTTTCCATATAGGTTAAAATCAATGTACACCAAGTATAACGTATGTTTCTTCTGCACAAAAAAACATTTCTGAAAAACGTATGCAAACCTGGGTGCCACTGGCAGGGCTGCGGCACACATGTAATTATACAGTACACACACAGACCGCCACCATCGGCACATTTCTGCAAAAAGGGCAATACCTACGTCGAAACCCCCTAAAGAAGCATTTATGCTATCTATCATACATGAAAAAACTTTGAGACTCTGGGTTCACATATCATGATCAGAACATGTTTAAGCTGCCCCCCGACTTCAACGTGGTCTCAAATCGGCAGTCCTATCCTATCTTTACCCTCAATCGAGCCAATCGGCCTCTCACTGGGTCACCGACCTCCATTTTTCAGAGAGAAAAAATAAAAACACCCAACCTGCAAAGCTGCCCTTCTTATGACAGCCTGTGAGGGGTGGGCGGGGACAGAAACCCAAAATGGAAGAAACCCCTTCCCTTTTCCATATAGGTTTAAAATCAATGTACACCAAGTATAACGTATGTTTCTGCACACAAAAACATTTCTGAAAAAACGTATGCAAACCTGGGTGCCACTGGCAGGGCTGCGGCACACATGGGGTTTGGACATGCGCACATAGGGCGACATGTCCCATTAGGGCTACGCCCTTTTTTGGGTGTATTTTGCGGCCAAAAACTGTTGACGCCCTATTCACTGTATAACTGAACTGAATTTTTTATTGGTATCTTATCTATCATGATAACTGTTAAAGACACCATTTTTATAACCTTCTGTACATTATGCTTTATCCCTTGATTAAACCTTATTTTCTTAATGGAGGAAATACGTTGGGGCTTTTTGTTCAGGTGTGAGAAGAAGTGTGGCCGCCCTTTTCGGAGCGCAATACCCTGCTATTAGGTAGGGAAAGAGAAGGGATAGATTGCCACCACTACCTCTGGACTAGAAATCCACTGATATGGAAGGTTGCCATTGAAAACAGAGGATTGCACATTTCATAGTGATTTTAACTCTCAATAAATTGTGAGTTAGAGCACATTACCCTTTACTGTGGCAATATTATACTTGTTGGACATACATATTTGTATGTTGTGATTTGTATCATAAGGTTGTCAGATCTGTTTTTCTCTTTTTCTCTGTTTTTCAATGTTTTTGTAGGTTAATATTAAAAGTAATTTTTTAGGTTGGGTATATTTTTGCAGGATTTTTTGTATTATGGTCGTGTAGCTACCTAGTATGTTCAAGTTTTTGTTTTGTGTGTGTTTTGGTGTGGGGTGTGTGTGTGTGATCTACATAATCTCCAAAAAATTGGGAATCTCGCAAGAGAACAAAGAGTGACTTTTGCTCACTATATTTACTATTTTTGCCATAGGCAAACTTAAACTCTATCATTTCTCTATCTATTAAACACTAAAACATAACTTTTATTATATCTAACTCTTAACCTCTATACACACTATTTAAAAACCTGATCTCTATCCTCATCATTTAACCCTTTTTGCTTCTGAAAGAGGGAATAACTCCCTTTCTATCATCAAGTCTAGTGGAACCCCACTAGAGAAGGGGCTTATGGGAATTGACAAAGATGGCAGTGTGCTGTGTAATGTGATACCTAGTCTGCTTAGTTTATTCTAGGTGAGGCACGCAGTTGCAATAAATGAAGAAGTGAGACGGAAGGGCCCCTCACAGTCAGGGCTGAGGTGTTTGTTGGTGCAAGTGCATTGGCATGGGCATACGATTTAAAATCTCCGTATGGAGATGGCGAATTTGACTGAAGGTTGTTGGCTCATAGAGCATGGGGGGCAGCTTTAGCAGGACATGTTATGAGTGGTGCGCATGCGGAAGGGGAGTGGGCTTTATGTGGATTCTCTGATGGCTAATTGGTGAGCACCTGAAAAGGGGTGTTTACCTAACATGATATAAAAGGAAGTGAGGGTCAGACCACATTTTGATCGGACCTCTAAGCCTTGAAAAGCCAGGTTAGCTGGCGAAAAAATTTTCGGCGAGGGCAGCATGACGTTTTAAATTGTGATCTCTCACCTCTGTCTACAAGTGTCACCTGCTGCAGACGGTGTCACAAGGGGGCCTTATTTGTTCTGTGTCTAAAGAGATTAGGGACGACTGCCCAAGTAGTTGCTTGGGATCCCTTACTGAAACAGTCTTTGCTATAGATATAAAGGGGTCTCCTGTTAAAGGTGGGGTTTCCACCAGACTTGAAAGATAGAAGGGGGTTTTTTCCCTCTTTCAGAAGGGAAAAAGGGTTAAATGATGAGGATAGAGATCAGGTTTTTAAATAGTGTGTATAGAGGTTAAGAGTTAGATATAATAAAAGTTACGTTTTAGTGTTTAATAGATAGAGAACTGATAGAGTTTAAAGGGGTTGTCTCACTACAAAGATTGTCATTCAAATTAAAGATCTTCAAAAAACAAGCACATTTGCAATATATGTCAATAACAAATCTCCTACTGATTTCTAGATAACTTGTTTTTAGTGGCTTCAGAGGCTGCTGAGGTCTCTATAGTCACCGACCTGCTTGTTCTCCCTGATAGGCTGTATCTCCGGCATCTTATCACAACAGGTCGCAGCGGGAGCGAGCACACAAGTTTAACTATCTCCTGTCCTTTCTCTCTCTGTCCTCCCTCTGCCTGCGGCACAGCTCAGTGATTTAGAGCAGGCATACTAAACAGCCCCTGTTTAGTTCCCCTGCTGCCTTATCTGTGTCTCAGCCTAATTATTATTCACTGCGTTAACTATTTCCTGCCCAAGTCATTCAGCTCTGAGTCAGCCTAATTAGCATTCACTCTCCTTTTACCCTAACCAGCTTAAAGCGGGAAGTGAATGATTAGGGGAAAAAAGTCAACATTCATGAATTTTAATTGGGCAGACACAGACAAAATGTACCCCTTTAATAACTCCATGCAAAGGGCCCCGGGTCATGTTAGGGGAATTGTATGGGAGAGAAATTTTGTGCTTTTGTACCAGGGGATCTATTAAATTTGGTGAGCAGCAGGGGGAAAGAGAACCCTGTGATCCTGAAATTTTTCTCCCGGGGGAGCGAGCGCAGCACATGACGTCCCCCTGATGAAGGGAGGGGGGGGGAGGTTTTCCAGAAAGCCATTGCCCCCCGCCCTTTGATTTTCAAAATTTCAGCTCTTGGGGCCAGCCCCAAAGGGTGGGATGAAATCCAGTGTGAGCCCAACTCCTTTAAGTTTCCCTAGGGCCCAAAATAAAAAATTTTTGTGTTGATTTTATGAAAACAAAAATTTTTTTTATTAAAAAATTTATTTTTATTTTTTTATATTTTTTTTACTTTTTTTCTACATTTTTTATGTTTAACAACCTGCACCAACCAGCAACCTGTCATTAAGTAATTGATAGGTTTAGAAAAAAGGGAAAGGGATTGAAGGAAATTCATTTTGGCCTCTAAATTTCCCTGAGTTTCAATCTTATCAAGCACCTGTGGTATGTGCGAACAAACAAGTCCTTTTATGGGGGCCTTAGGGGTTTTACACAAAAGGGCCTTTTTAAAAAACTTTGTGACATACCAGAAATTTTTCCCCAAAAAAACTACCACTTTAAGAACTCCATTCTCGGCTGATACAAAATATTTCTGTGATTAATTTTCAATTCCACTACATCTTGCGTACACTAACCAACTGATAAGGACTATCCCTCTTGGGACTTTTTTTCTCACAATTTTTTGGTACTTTTTTTAAAAAAGAGCAAATTAGTGGAAAGGGTGCTTTCACCCCCCCCCCCCCCACCCCCCCAATTTTTTTTTGGTGCATTTTTAAAAACTGCACCCCAAATTAAAATGCCTTTATTGCCACCAAGCTCCTTTCAGTTATTTAGATTTAAAGGTGTTTCAAGTAAGTAATCAATTACTGTGTTTGAAGTCTTGTTGGTTATAAACACACTAAGGGGTGCGTTAAACCCCAAATTTGGGAAAAATTTTCCCTTTTTTGGGGCCCGTTCCCCCCCGGCCCCCAGGGGAGGGGGGGGGAGCTTTTTTCCGGATGAGCGGAGAAAAACCCTCCCCCTTTAAAATTCATTGCCCATATTCCGCCCCAAAAACGGGCAAAAGAATGGGGTTGTAGAATGCTTTTCGGGGGGCCACGGGGGGAAAACCTTGCAGTGGGGGCTTCGCAGGGGTTTTTCCCTTGGAGCCCGTTGTGCTAATTTTCGGATGGTTTTTCCCGTCGGTCTGCAAAAATGAAAATAACATTTTCAATGCAAAGGGGGGAGGACCTTTTTCCCCAAACGCAGAGAAAAGGGCCAAACCCCACGGGGATGTGAAGGGGCAAAACTTTTCAAATTCCAGTTTGGGATTTTTGACTGGTATGTGCACGTGTCGTGTGAACGGTCCCTTAAAGGGGGTTTTATCATTTTAATTTAAAAAGGGCTTCCCGAAAAAAAGGGGACAGGAAAAAAAGCAACTTACAATTGGGTGTCAATTTTTCAAAACTTCCCCTTGGGTTTCACAGTCGCCTTATCTTGTTTTGGTTTAAAAACTGTTTTCCCATTTCTGGGGGGATTTCCCCCCCTTTCATTTCTTGGCTGCCGGCTTTTAAATAAATTACATTCTGTTTTTGGCCCCCCGGGCGTTTTCATTGGGGGGGTTTCATTTTGCCCCCTCTCCTTTAGAAAAAAGGGGGCCCGGGAACAATTTCCCTGTACAGCTTTGAATTCTCCTCAAAAGACCCTGAAGCTGCTTTACAATCAGGAAAAAAGCAGGTTTTTTGCCTCGGGGCCTTTTTGCTCCCCGCCCTGTAATTTCCCTCAGCATTTCATCTGCCAGCCACCAGCTTTCCCCAGGACACCCGCCCGCTGTTCTACAATCAGAAAACACAGAAATCTGCCCTTGGGGCCTTTTTTATAAAAATTTGGAGGGAGACGGATCTTTCTCTGGAGGATTTGAGAAGACTAGTTCAAACCCGTAAAAAACCTCCAGCTTTTGAGGGGAGAAAGATCAGTTTCTCTGAGTTCATTGAAAGGGGTTTTTTTAGAAATGGGAAAGGGGGCCTGTGGGAAGTAAAAGCCCACAAATAAGACTGCAAAAGGAGAAAGGGAAATGACATGGGAGGGGGGGGGAGGTTTTTAAAACACTGACTTGGGGGGCCACGATGAAAAGTGAAGGGGGGGGATAATACTCCCCTTCAGTAAAAAAACACCCAGTGGGAGGGGGAAAAAAAAAAACCCTTTGGGTTTCAGGGAAAAAGAAGAATCAAGCTTCAAGAGAACCGCCAACTGATTTAAGCGATACATCCCCTTTAAGATAACTGAAAGAAGGTTGCTAGAAATAAAGGCAGTTTCTTTGAACAGTGTGAAAGCACCCTTACCTCACAATTTACAAGATTAGGGAAAGGGCTGCCAATTTTCTTGATAAATAAAAAAATATCTTTAGAAAGGTTATAAATGGCAGGCAGTGCAGGTTGTCCCTTTCCCGTATGACGTTTAGAGGGGCATTGCGGCAAAAAAAAAGGGTTTTTGGCTTTCCAAAACACCGAAGGGGGTTTCGCTAGGAACAAGGGTGTAAATTAAAAGTCTTTTCTAGAGCTTGTCAGGGAAGGGCCCTTTTCAGGCCTGGGACTTAAGGGGTTAAATGGTGTATTGTGAGCATAGCACTACTGATCTCTTACATTTGCAGTACTGTCACAGCATATATTACAGTGGATTTTTACCACTTTAGAAAGATCCAGAACATGAGACAATATCGAGCATAAAAAGTGGTAATAATTAAGGCAGGTCACAGACTCCCCTGATCATGACATTGAAATTACTTAGTCTCCTAAATGTATTGTGTGATTGATCTAAGTTAAGCTCTCAGGCGCTTTGCTTGGGGGCTGCCCTAATTCTATTGCTACATCTTCTTTCCTTTCATCTTGACCTTTTCCTCTTTCACTCAATACATTTGTTTGTTCAGCAAAGAGAATATCCTGTCTTTTAACACATCCCCTCCAATTTCTCATCTTTTACTTTTTATTACTACTATGAAGTCCACAAGGTGATTGGTCACATTAAATATTTAGAATGAATGCCATCTCTGACATATTGGAATGCACCCAAACAACAACTTTCATTCACCACAAAAATACATAAGCAAACCAAAGATAAAAAAGCACACCAGCCAGCAAAGCTTTATAATGGTTAGAGTGCTGCATCCAGCATAAACAATATAAAATCAGTAAAGCAAAAATTAAACTGGGCTTTCCATGATGTAGTCACATGATTAGGACCAACTCTCTTGGTGCCCAAGGCAATAGATTCAGATTGTATCCCATCACTCTCAGCCCTTGGAGCTCATTATGTTAGTTGCTGGATCCAATACATATACTGTAATTGCTCCAAATTGTTACTTTTTTCATTTATGAATTACATTTTCACCCCCTTAATTCACAATGGCTTATATGTACATCATCATCAAGTATGTGTTTTATTGACAGCCACTGTATGCATAGCGGGAATTAGAAAAAAAATCCTGGTCATTAAACCACTTAAGCAAGTGCTCATTGAAGTGCAGATAAAGGCATTGGAGGCTTGATGTGTCCTGTCTCTGACTGGTAAATCTTGACAGTCCTTGGTCCAATAGATGTCTAATAAGGCCCCAAGGGTGTCTGATAATAGGGCAGTGTCATTCTAGATGGACAAGTAATAATGTAGTGTCTTATAGACGTAAGTCAGGGCATTATATTTGCAGAAAAATAGGAGTAAAAGTCCTCTTTTGTACAAAAAAAAGCTATAAAAATGCATTTTTTATCTAATGATCAATATAATTCCATAAAATTATTATCCCCCACACCTGTTTTACAGTTATGTCCTCTATTATATTTAACAGTGAATGTTTTTTACAAAAACATTATATACTAAACACTAACAAATGTTTACCCAGAAATTATGCCATATTTCCCATTAAGACAGCCCATGCAGCCCTGTAATTGTGCCCTCCATAGTCACCCATAGTTCTGCATGTGTTTTTTATCCAGTTGAAGGCCACAGGATGGATTCTAGCTTCAATCACTTTCTTTGGCCTTGAGCAATTTCCCCATCCCATTAGAGAAGTGAGTCCTCTAAAGCTTCATACCACCTATCAGAGGGAACAGAACAGGGATTAACTTTTTATCTTTACTGGCCACATAGTAAACATATGCTCTGCCATTGTTGTATGTAGACCCTTAGTTAAACATACAGCATAATAATAGTAACTTACTTGCATAACGTTACCTGGCTTACATTGGGTTGTGGTATTTCATGTGCGTTGATTGCTTTAGAAGCTCAAACAGTGTCAGACTGGAGTACCTAGGGCCCACCAGAGGAATTGATTCTAGGGGCCCACCTCGAAGCCACTGTACTTTGCCTTCCTGCCTCTGCCACCAGTCTTGCTTCAACTTATACAGACTGGTTTGATGACATCATCACACTAACCTATAATCAAGATGAGGCACTGGGGCTTCCAAGTCTCCCTTATATAATTGCAGCAGGACACCAGGAGATAAACATAAAAAGGTCTAAGGTTACATGTCCCTTCCCAAATGATACATTGTATATAAACAGAAAGATGCAAAAAGCTGCATACAGTTACTAAATAACACTTCTACCAAAACCAGAATCACAAGGCCAATACAACCAGTAATGCTGCCTACATTATGAACACATATCACGATCACATAGTGAGTGAATAATACTGCCACACCATGACCACATACAGTATCACCACCACATTGTGGCTGAATAATACTACCACATACCATCACCACATAGTGGCTGAATAACATCACCAAATATCACCACCACATAGTGGCTGAATAACACCATCACATATCACCACCACATAGTGGCTGAATAATACCACAGTGCAGTAACATCCAGGGACATCCATCTTCTCTGATGAATCATGACATTCTCTAATATCTTAAACTCCTAACTTTTCCAGCACCTTCCTACCAATTACCACCTCTTTTTAAACTCCCCATCAATAGTGACCCTAATGTAAATAATGACCCTCTTGTGCCCCAGATAGTTAAAGTGCCCCCAAATGGCTATGGGGCTTCTTTTGTGTCCCCACATTAGGCAGGTATTCCCTTATTAGACAGATTGGCTACCCCACTGCCTAGGTATATAGGCCCACCCTTATTAGGTATTTATATACTCCCCTTGGTTAGGTGAATAGATCCCATTAGGTAGATACGTAGGTATATAGGTCTCCGATTAAGTAGGTAGGTAGGTAAAAAGACCCCTGATTTTGTAGGAAGGTGTCTAGCTCCCCATAGGTAGGGTGCCTCTCCTACTGGATGTAGGTAAATATATAGGCCTCTGTATGTAGACTCCCTGTAGGTAGGCATATAGGTTCACTGTAAGTAGTTATATAGACCCCATGTAGATAAATGTATAGGCCTCTGTAGGTAGGTCGACCCCCTGTAGATATATAGGCCCGATGTAGGTAGATATACCTTATGCATTATGGGAAACAGGCATACAAAAAAAATCAGTAGAATAACCAAGAAAGCGTTATAGCTTGTCACTGACCTGAAGTCCTCTACATCACTCCCATCCCATTGCCAGTTGGTGACAAGGGGCCTCAACATGGAAATCCAACCAGTAAAATACATAGTAAAGTGGTTAAGGGAGGAGAACAGGATTCTTTTCACTCCATTTTCTGATTTGGCCATTGCCATACAGTTTTCACTACTTCTTTGAATTCCATAAGTCTTTATTTTCCCTACATAGATGGATAAGGTCAAAAAGATATTTGTAAGTACAAGCAAAGCTCTTTCACTTATTCCATCTTCTGTCTATACATGGCAGCTCAGTCTCGTAATGCCAGTATCATATGTCATAAATAGGGCCTGATTATATAATACAGTGTTCCCCTTGCTGGAGGCCAAGAAAAATTGGCTATGCTGTCAAGACACATTTTAATAAAATTTGGTCAAATCATATCCTCCTTAGTGGGAATCAGAAAACCCTCATAGCATGTGCTGGAAGTGACCTCAGTTTGGTGTCAAGTATGCCTGACCCTGATGCTTCATACTGCTGAACATTCTGGTAACCATTTCTGGCATCAATGCAGCAATTCCTTGCTCAATGTTCCTCCTCTATTGCTGGAGAAAATAATTTCTCAGGGATTTTGGTAACCACAATCACCTGATTTAAACCTCTTTGGAGTCTTCTTGTAGTGCTTTTTCAAGGGAAGGTATACTCAAATAAACCATAAATGATCCAAGAATTATAAAGGAAGCAGTGAGTAAGAAAATTGCTGCTTACCAAAATGTTCAGCAATATATAGCGTCAGGTTCAAGAACACGTAGAACTCTTCCAGCTAATGATGTGAAGTGTTCGGATTCTTATTGAGTAAGATATATTTTGACCAATTGTAAGTTAAAGGGTTCATTAGTCTATAAAGGGAACCTGTCTGGTGGTTTATGCTGCCCTAGCTGATGGCGGGATATGATAGCTTAGGAAAAAGCAGAGAAAATCTAAAGGTGAGACTAAAACTACTGCTGAACCTGCCCACATTCAGTGATTGATAAGTTGCTCTGTACACACACTGATACAGGGAAAGCTGTCAATCACTGTATGTGGGCGGGGCAAACCGGACTCTCAGGGAATATTTTCCCTGCTTTTTACTCATAAATCCTGCTCCAAATCCTATCACACTATTTATTACTAAGCTTCTGTCATCCTATCATATCCTGCTCTCAGTTAGGCTAGCATAACCCACCTGACAGGTTCCCTTTATGGTATAGCTGATTTTTTTCCGGCCTCCAGTCACCCTGTACGTCCAATGAGTAGATTTCTAGCCTCACTTTATATTTATAAAGCACATTAAAATAGAAGTTTTGGCAGACCTTACCCAATAGTCCCACATCGGAGTACTTGCAGCATCTATGGACTGTTTTCCAAGGCGTTTATAGTTCTGCGAGCTCAAGATGAATGGGATGTCAAATTGCAACTCCAATTTTAGTCTCGAACGAAAGCCATTAAATATCCTTGTCTGACGGGTGACTGAAATAAATGCGTGAAATATGCAGGCGGCTGATCCCCTGACTACTAAGGAGTTAATTTGTCAGTGATGCTCCAGTTTTAATACAATTAGCGCAATAACTCTCTGGATCAATATTTACATACATAATTCTTACAACTATACACATAGACAATATGTCCTCTGCACATTTTGTATGCATTGCTTAATTATGGTTGCTTAATGAGAATAATTTAGGAAGACAGATGTGCAAATGTGCTCCCATCGCCCGAAATCCTGAATTTAATGAGTAATCCCGCGCCGGCCGCCGTATATAGTTTCTTTTCAAGGATTGATACTGAAATAGCCTGGCAGGGTTGACTGTATCAGCTCAGTGTATTTTTCCTGTCTATCATTTGATTATGGAAAACAAACAAGAATCCAGCCTGAGAGACAGGAGTCAAAAGATTGCCTTGACCCCCGGTTCTGAACAATCAGTGGAATCCAGGCTATGTGCAGATTGTTTCTCTCTTGGCAAATGTATAAAAAATGTATTAATATCTATTTATTTTCTAAAGGATTTTTGCCCACTATATTCTATAAGTACATCTGTGCCATTTCCCTGTAGATCTCGGGCAATGTCCCTGTAAATTCCCCAAAGCTTCCACTGTCATATCACTGATATTAGTCCAATTATTCCCTAAGTACATAGACAAAGAACCGTGATACGGGTAGTGTGGACGCGACGCTCACTTATTTTACAGCCTGAACATTTTTTTTCATCAAATGTTTATAGAGAAGCAAAGAGGACATTTTACACATACAATCATAAGAAAGACTCTACTAGAAAAAGATAATAAAATGGCAGTTCATAGTTTGGTTACAGTAAGGCCGTGTTCACACGGCTTATTCACGGCGGAGTTGTGAGCCGGATTGCGCTCGCAAATCCGGCGTGAATAAGGGGCGGGACGGAGGCGGGGCCGGAGCGCGGCGGGGGCGCCGCTCCCTGGCCCCATAGACAATGCATTATCTACGGCGCGTACGCGCCATAAATAATGTGCATGTCACTTTCTCCCCCCGCGGCGGATTTGCCGAGCGGGGAGGAGCGACGGAATCCACTGTTCTCTATGAGAGCAGTGGATTACCGTAATTACTCCGACGGATTTGCGCTGTACTGCAGCGCAAATCCGGCGCGGAGTACGGCGCCAATCCGCGGACAAATAAGCCATATGAACGAGGCCTAAAGGGGTTCTCCACTTTAGAAAATCCGTATTTGTTAGTAGGGTCCTTGAATATAACCCAATCATACACCTTCTGGGACCCCCAATTGCTAGTTGTTTCGTGAGGGAACCTACCAGTAAGTGTCTAATTCCCTGCAGAGCCATCACAGAAAAGTAAGCATTACACAGTGTGCTTTCACAGGTTGTCGATGTAGTAGTATTACTATTTTAGTTCTCTTAAGGTACTTGACCATTAGAGGGTGTGAACTCATACACTTTTCTGCAATACTACTGTATTGTAGAACAGTGTGGTATTACAGATCCGTTATAAGGCAAAGTGTGATAGCGGCAGTAAGATGGCAGGTCTGGGTACCTTTATTAGGTTCTCGACTGCAGTGAATGCTGGTCGAGACCATGCAATTGCTTCAAGGGAAAACCGATTGGGAGGTGGGAGAGAGCACACCCCTCCTGTATAACTGCTAAGATACTGCAATCATGTTAACTCTGGCATCTAAGTAGTTAAACAACCAGGATCGTGGTTATCTCCGATCCCGGTTGCTGAATACAGATGCCAGCTGTAACTAACAGGCGACACCCACTGTGTACGTAGCCCACTCCAAATATCTTTGCGCCCCTTTACTGACAGGCAGAAGTAGGCACCTTAGGCAGTTGCCATCATCAAGACCTTGTAGTCCAGGACCTGGCAGGTCTTTTGTAACGAGAGATGCTCGTTATAACTGCTCTCCCCTTGAGTCAGTAGATGACAATCCTAAATGGGGGATCATCTCTATTTTCTCAGAATAACCTATTTTTCAATATAGCTATTCAGAACACGTATACTCTAGCATCTTTCTAATTACAATTTATGTTGTTTTTACATATATATGTTTCATTTGGTACTCAGAACCAGACAGCAAGCTGTTGTTTATGGAACTGTTATTCTTATTATTTTGTTGGTAATTGACAGAGCTTAGCTGAACTAACGAAATGGGCTGAATTGCATTGTTTATTTTGGTTACCTGCTCATAGTTAAAGTAAAATCCATAATAAAATTTTTGAACAGCTGCTGACACGTAAGGACACAGAGTTTTTTTCATGTCGTTAAATTTGGAGTTGTGTTCAGCTGATGTATAATATAGCATCTTAGAAATATATCTTAAAGGGGTATTCCGGCAGTTAAAAATTCTCATTGGTCTGTCAGGGAATGATTAACAATAGAAGATAAGACTCATACTTTCCTGCAGGACCCTCCCGCTCATCCCCGGCGCCCGATCCCTGAAATAGTGAACGGATATCATTAACCTGACAAGTGCAGACAATCAAAGGCCAGAACGATCATGTGCACATGATGTTGTGGTCTGTAATTGGCTGCACCTGTCATGTGAGCGATGAACATTGACTGCTTACTTCCTGGATGAACGGGCCACCGGGACTGAACGGGAGGTGAGTATGAGTCTTATCTTTTATTGTTTATCATCTCCCGATGGACCAACAAGCATTTTTAACTCAAGGAACACCCCTTTAATGATCATCTTTGCTGTTCTCACTTATTTTGCAGAGAAAAGCAAACTATCTATGCATCTTCCAATGCCAAATGGAGTCAATAAATTGTAGTTGGTTGCAAGGGGTGCTGCCATTGCATCCAACAATATAACTAAAATAAGTTAAAAAGAAAATAAGACACACTAAAAAGACACACACTTAAGATATACTATCACAAATATGAAAAGAGTCTTTATTAAGACAATTCACAAATAAAAAGGGGTTCTTGTGGCAATACACTTAAAGTTTCTTGGATATAGATCATAAGAGTTGGGGGCCGTTTACATGGCAAGTGACAAATACCGGTCGGTTTATGTAACCGGTATTTGCACTGTTTTGCGGCTGTCCCAACGCCGTCTCCGCAATGAGTGGAGAAAAGCCCTCCCCCTTCACATTGAGATGCACATATTACGTCCGAAAACCGGACGGAAGAATGTGCTTGCTCAATGTCTTTTGGGCGACCCGCGGGCGGAAAAACCGCCGGGAGATGGGGATTGCTGCACGGGTTTTCCATAGCTCCCCGTTTTGCTAATTTTCGGCTGGTTTTTCAGGCGGTCTGCAAAACCGCAAACCGCCTGAAAAACTGGCCGAAAACCCGTGCAGTGGGGATATGCCCTAAGGTTCTACTTTACTCATTAATTATATGATTGCGCATCCTGATTGCCTATTTCTATATATTTATATATTTAAAACTTTAAAATGTTTAACCTTCTACATGTCATATTTGAATTGCAATCATTTTACTATTTTCTTTGTCTCTACTTAAGGTAGTATTGTATTACTATATTTATTGATGTTTATCACTTTTTTCTGTTTGTAATGAGTATTCAAGCTATTTGCATTTTATTGTTGGGACATACACCCTTTTAAAATAATCTATATTAATTGGGCATTTGATTCTTGTGGTATTGTAGGGAATTGAAATTTCTTTGTTGAGACTCAACATACTTACTCCTTATTTATTTCTGGTTGGAGCTGCTTCTGACCATTATTGTGTATCTTCAATGGGCGATGTTATTTAATAGTCTTTTGACTTTTTTATTGGCTTTATCCCTTTTTTTGTGTTCCTTGTCATAATAAAGATGCTTTCCTTATTTGTGGCAGTATATCTTGGCATTGCACCTTTTTCGATCTCTTTTCCTTTTTTCATATTCAAGTTAAATTGAAAACTGGGCATTACCATTTCCATGGTCAATAAAATAGGTACCTTCACATGCTGACACATTCAGCATTGACTGGACATTGACAGAGTGTGCCAATTGACATGGACGATGGCAGCACCTAGTTGTCAATTTATTTACAGTTGGAATACCAGAGTAATGACACAAAACCGAGTTCTAGTAAAAAATGCTACAGTCATGTATTTAGAAGTTTTTTAAAACAGGCACGACAGAAGAGCTGACAGGTTACCTTTAAGGGGGTTGTCCACTTTATCATGTCTTTACTCCTTAGGTATATAATGGGAAATCATACAATTGTCTAATATTCATCTATTATAAATTCTGCTATACGTCTTATATACCAGTGCAGTAGGCCCCTCACTAGAAAAAAATGGTATAGCCCACATTACAGTAATGGCTCCCATATAGTATCTGTATGGACAAAACAATCATGTGACCCCCACATAGGTTATGTGGCCCCTGGCATCAAGGTAACAGTAGATTATTAAGGAGCAGAAGCTCTCCAGTATTACTACCTTCAGCAGCGTCTTATCATGTGACCACCACACAGGTCATGTGACCCCTGATATCCAGGTAACAGTAGTGTATGGAGGAGTAGAACTTCTCCAGTATTACTCCCATTAGCAGCGTCTTATCATGTGACCACCACACAGGTCAAATTACCTATGGTATCCAGGTAATAGTGGGTTATTGAGGAGCAGTAGTATTACAATGTCTTATCGTGTCTGTCAATGACTGTTGAAAAGAAGATGCATGTTCTTCTCTCTGTCTCATCTTTTTACAGTTAACAATGTTATGACTTTTTTTGTTTGTTTGTTTGTTTACAGTGAACTTTAAGGCTATGTTCACACGGTGTAATTGCGGGGACGTATTTCGCCTGCAATTACGCCGTGTGCTCGGGAGCAGGGGCGGGGCGAGGGGTCCGGCAGCCCGCCGACCCCATAGACATTCATTATTTATGGCGCGTATTCGCCGTGAATAATTGACATGTCACTTCTCTCCCCGCTCGCTGTATTGTGCGAGCAGGGAGAGGAGACGTAGTCCATAGTTCTCTATGAGAACTGTGATTACTGTAATGACTGGGACGTATCTCGCCCCATATTTCTCGCAGTACGGCGCAAAATACGGGGCGAGATACGTCCCAAAATAAGCCGTGTGAACATAGCCTTAGGGTATGTTCACATGAATTTAATGCCGGCATATAGCGGAGCCTACTGTATACGTCCACAGCTTCAGAAGAACGCGCTGGCTAGAACGTTCCTCTGAAGCTCTCACTGACATTCATTCTCTCTAGTGCGCAATCTCCAGGGAAAATTGACATGTCAGTTCTTTCCCCGGGTGCGTATTTTGCGCTGATGGGAAGAATAAGTACTTGTAGCTCTCAATGAGAGCTATTATTACCGTAATGTGTAATTGAAGCATAATTACATGTGGAAGTATGGACTAATATTATGCCGTGTGAACATAACCTAATAACAATTTGACAACCCTCACCAAGACCGTCAATCCACACATAGCTGAGGCCTTGTTTAGTCCACAGGAGCCATTACTATGGACCGAAATATGGGATATACCATTTATTGATTTCTAGATAGGGGTCTATTCTATTGGTATAGAAGAGTTACAGGAACAGAAGTTTTAATACATGCATATTAGAAAATAGTATAATTTCCTATGACATACATAATAAATAAAACATGTACAGTGGATGACCCCTTTAAGCTATTGCAGTTGGCTTGCCTGCAGTCTTATGGAAAATCACAGATAACACATGCTTATATCATAATAAGTAGACACTCAGCACTGCTACATAAGTACATTACTCACTTCTTTCAACCCACTAAGCAAATCCCAGTGCAGTTTAGTGGTAACTTGCTATGCTTTCATCTTTCTGAAAGAGAAGTGAATATCTTGAATCCCAGTACATATGGATAGCTCACTGTCTACAAACAACTGTCAGTTCAACTTTATCTTGGAAGACGGGAAAGCGAGCGTTCAGGAATCATTCCAACTGAATTGAAGGCAGCGAATGTAATACAGTATCGGCGTTCCTTATTAGCCATGCAATGATAAGCATTCAGTGTATTTTGTCAAAAAAATTGCAGCCTTCTCATCTCAGTCCCTGGAGGTGACCCATAAAGTATTTTTGCCTCTGGTTATAAATATCTGTATGCAACACAGCTGGTAGGCTGAACAATATGAACAATCCCCTTTCATGAGCTTTCTACGCTGGGATTTTAGCCGTAGCATATTTTGGCAGAAACTGGCACATCAAAACAAGTGAGATCTTTGTATGGTCTGTTCAGATTCACTCTGTACTCCTGTCATTCCTGGAGTCAAGCAGAGCTCTGGAGACTCTACATCCGAGGGTTCTAATCCAATTTAAAGACAGTTGTTTAACAAGCAAATCCGGGAAGCAGCAACACATATTAAAAAAAATAATAATAAAGCAAGTCCCCTTGGCAACTATTGTCAAAAGCAATCCAGCAAGTAAAAAAAATTACATTGTAGACGCTTTCTGTTCAGATTGTTCTGTAAGTAATGATAGAGACTGGCTTGTTAGGACCTTCTATAGATGTCTATACACTTATGAGTGATCACTTTAAAGACACCTAATATTGTGTACAGTAGGGCCCCTTTGTACTGTAAAAGCAGCTTTCATCCATATAGGAATCCACCTCTAAAGGTATCCTGTAATGTCTGGCACTAAGACATTAGCAGTAGATCCTGTAATCCAGTAATTTGTGATATGGGGCCTTACGGTTCACACTCGGTTTTTTATCACGTGCAACAATTGAGGTCTGGAGAATTTAGGGGCTAGCTCAAAATCTTGAACTCTATGTTATGGTTCTCAAATCATTCATGAACAATTGTTGCAGTGTACCAGGGCACATTATCCTGCTGAAGGAGGCCACTGCCATTTGGGAACACAAATGTAGGTGTATATTCAGAGGCGTAACCTAAATCTCCTGTGCCCCAATGCAAGATCTATAAGAGGGCCCCCATCAACCATGTGCAATTTATAATACTGGTACTTTTATATGTGGAAGAGGAGCCTTTGGGCTCACACAAGCTCCTGGGCCTAGTAGCAGCTGCTAACTCTGCACCCCCTATAGCTATGCCCCTGGGTATAATTGGGCTGCAACAATGCTTAAGTTGGTGATTTGGGGATCCACGTGAAATTGAGGATCCAAAGTTTCCTAGCAAAATATTGCCCAGAGCATCTTACTGCCACCATTAACTTGCCTTTTTCCCATATTGCATTATGTGCCCTCGCTTTTCCAAAACATGCACAAGATTGTTGGTACCCTTTAGTTAAGGAAAGAAAACCCCACAATGGTCACTGAAATAATTTAAATCTGACACAAGTAATAATACATTTACTGAAATTCAACTAATGAAAATCAGACATTGCTTTTGAATCGTGGTTCAACCAAAAAATAAAAAACACAAAAACTAATAAGGCTGGGTTAGCAGCGTGTACCTGTGCATACCGTTATATGCCTACTGTTGAAAATACGTGCTGGCCAGTTTGTACTTTCAACAGCGCTATGGTTCGGCTTCCTATACTTTCCCCGACGGGGAATACGTTGGCAAATCATAGCACTCAATCAGTACTATGATTTAACCATATTTGTGGGACGTACTTCGGGTGCTGAAGTATGCCCCTTAAATATGTTGTGTGAATCACCCTTAGGGTGCTTTCACACAGCACAGTTTCGGTGCAGTTTTAACTGTGCTTCAATTAAACTACCTTTATTACCAGCAAGCTTCTTTCAGTTGTCTAAGGCTATGTTCACACAGCTTTTTCACGCCGTAATTGCGGAACGGATTTCGCCCGTAATTACGGCGTGTGCTCCGGGGCGTGGCGTGGGGGCCGGCAGCTCGCCTTCCCCATAGACATTCATTATCTACGGCGCGTATCCCGCCGGGATAATTGACATGTCACTTGCTCCCCGCTCGCAAAATACGGAGACGGAATCCATAGTTCTCTATGAGAACTGTGGATTACCATAATGACTGGGACGGATTTCAGCCGTATTTTGCGCAGTAAGGCGCGAAATACGGAATGAAATCCGTCCCAAAATAAGCCGTGTGAACATGCCCTAAATGCTCCAAAAGGTGTTTCAAGTAAGTAATCAATTACTGTGTAATCAATTGATTACTTACTTTCCAAACAGTTCAGATAAGTGAAAACAACTTGCTGGTAATAAAGGCAGTTTAATTGGAGCACAGTTAAAACTGCATCAAAACCGCTATGTGTGAAAATACCCTTTCAAGTGGCCTGGACAAAAATGATGGTTCCCTTGACTTAATATTTTGTTGCACAACCTTTTGAGATGATTACTGCAAACAAATGATTTCTTTAACTCTCAATGAGACTTCTGCACCTGTCCACAGGTATTTTGGCCCCCTCCTCATTTGCAAAATGCTTCAGCTGTCTGTGGTTTGAAAGTGCTTTCTCCTGAGTGCATGTTTTAGCTCCCTTCAAAGATGTTCAATAAGATTTAGATCAGGGCTTATAGAAGGTCACTTCGGAATAGTCCACAGCTTTTTGACTTGACATAATTGGATGTTTTTACCTGTGGGGCTTGATTGCCTTGATGGTCTTGAGATTTCATTATACCCTGCTCAGTTTCAATACACTCTTTGCCAGACGTAGCAAAGCTGACCCAAAACAAAACCAAGCCTCCTCCATGTTTTAATCCCTTACCACCACAGTCAGTTCTGACCTCCCCCCCGGAATAAAAAACAGCAAAAGAAGGGATTTTAACTTTAATATTTTTTTAGAACTTTCTTAAAAAGGGGTTTTTGGTACTACTGATTGATTTACATAAAGTGACAGCTGCAGTCCACAAGATTACATACAACTCAAAGAGGTTGTCCAGCTAATTTTTATATTTTTATCTTTTCCAGATACTGCTGCCCTTTTAAAATAAACTTGTATTCACCCTCCTCTCACCTTGGATCCAGCACTGCACTTTTTTCCAGTCTTCTGAATGGGACTTCCCCTGTGCAGTGGATTAGCCATTGGCTAATCCCATTTGGAGTGCTTAATTTCAAGACAGTGGCATGTGATCACTGCATCCAATCAGCAGCTGCAGTGGTGACATACCGTTTGGACTGAGACCAGAAGAAACAGACTGGGGGAGAGTAAGGACAGTGTAGGGCTGGATCTGTTTGAGAGGAGAGATGAGTATTATTTTTTTAGCTTAAAAAGGTATAATTACCCTAAAAAAAAAAAATAACCAAACAATCCTTTCAATATATTCCTTTGGACTGCTGCTGTTGTCCAATAATTACAACTTAGGCGACAGTGTTACTTTTTAAAGGACTGGTGCTTATATGTGCTTTCCCCAGTGTTCGCGTGGATTGACATTGTCCCCAGATCTTTTTGGCCAACGCGGTGTTGCCTTCAAAATTCTGTGGCTATTAACGACAGCAGGTTGTTACAGCTTTATTCAAATCGAAACCACATGTGGAATGAACCATTAGACAAAGGTTTTCTTTCACTTTTTGGCCATGTAGAAATGTGCCTGATAGCTTCTAAATTGCTTTAACCCCCTTACCGCCGGAGCCAGTTTTGGCCTTCTGACAGAGCCCTTTTTTTTGAACTGTCAGTGTCACTTTATGTGAAATAAACTTTTTGACACTTTAACCTATCCTGTGATTCAGAGTTGTTTTTCGTGAACATTGTGCTTTAAATGTAAAAAAAAATTTTGGTCCAAAATTATGTTTATTTGTGAAAAAAATAAAATTTATGGTGAAAAATGAAAAAAATTTACCAATTTAAAAATTCAAAAATTTCGCATGTAGACAGATTTATTCCATCAAAATGTTTTTTAATAGCTTTACCAATGCGCTGTAGTTTTGCATCATTTTTTTAAATGTTTTTTTTTTTTTAAACACATTGGGGGGGTTTAAATTTTTAGTAATTTTCAAATTTTCAAGAAAATTTGCAATATACATTTTTTTGGGCCTCCCTTCAAACGTGACTTTGATTGCCCTGTATTTTTAGATACCCCAAAAATGACCTCATCAAAGAAATACCCCCTTAAAGTATTCAAAAGAATTTAGGAAGTTTATTAACCCTTTAGGTGTTTCACGGAAATTTAAAGCAAAGTGGAAAAAAATTTTCAAAATTTCATTTTTTTTTTGCAGTTTTTAAATTTTTTAAAATTATTGACAAAAATAGGAAAAATGGGATCAGGGAAATAAAAAAAAATTTTAATATCGATTCCCCAGTTTTCGTCTGTTTTCAGAGTACCCCATATGTGGCCAGTCATTTTTTGGGGGTAAACCCCAAAACCCCCAAAAGGGGGGAGCACCTACTGGACTCTGGGGCCTCATTTTCATTAAAATTTTATTTGGGGGCCATTTCAGGTTTGGGGAACCCCCCAAAAGGTTCCAAAATTAATAAACCCCTAAAAAGCCCCCATATTGGAAACACACCCTTACGGAATATATCCAGAGGTTAGGGTATATCGCCCCCACGGGGTTTCACAAATTTTTTTAGCTTTTGGGCTAAAAAAAAAAAAATTAAAATTTTTTTTTCCAATAATCTAAAATTTTTAGCTGAAAAGGGTTTAATTTTTAAAGGAATCGGGAAAAAAAAAAACCCCCAAATTTGTTTTCGCAATTTCTTCCAAATTGCAATACCTTACATGTGGGGGTAAACTCTGTTTTGGCGCATGGCAGGGGGTACAAGGGAGGGAGCGTATTTTGGGGTTTTTGGCAAGATTTGGTGGGGCCCCTGTCGCATCTGCAAAACCCCCAAAGACAGAACAGGTGAAACCTCCCAGAAAATTTCCCCATTTTGGATTCAAACCCCCCAGGGATTCATTAAGGGGTATTGTGATTTTGGGGCACAGGTGTTCCGTAGTTTTTTTTTAGCATTGGGCCAGGAAAGGAGGGGGAAACCAGTTTTCCGCATTGTTTTTTGGCTTCATTTTTACAGTATTCGCCCTAAGGGATAAAAAAGCGGGATAACTTTATATGGGGCGGGCAATTTAAAAAATATAAAATTTTTTTTCGTTTTTTATTTTTTTTTAAAATTTTAACTAGAAGCGAGTTTTATAAAAAGTTGCGTTTTTAGTTTTTCCCATTTGACAGCCATGCTTTCTTAATTTTTTGCATATGGACCTGTTGTGGGCTTGTTTTTTAGAGATGAGTTTATTTTTTATTGGGACAATTTTGGGGGGGATGTGATGCTTTGATCACTTTTTATTTTAAAGGTTTTTTTGAGGCATTTTGTACAAAAAACAGCAATCCCGGGAAGGTTTTTTTTTTTTATTTTTTTCAGCGGTCCTGTGCGGTATAATGAATGCTAGTTTTCCTCACAGGTTGAACGATTCAGCGATAACCAATTTGTATATTTTTTTTTAATGCTTTTTCTGTTTTTCACAAGAAAACACTTATTTAAAGGAAAACCCGTTTTTGCATACCGCAGTCTGAGGATAAAATTTTTTTTTTTTTTTTTATGGAGCTGTATAGGACTTTTTTTTTTTGGGAGAGTTGATTTTTTATTGGGAAAATTTTTGGGGGGACAAACTTTTGTGCTTTTAAATCCGTTTTTTGGAAGGCAGGGGGAAGAAAATACTGCAATCCTGCAGTGTTTTTTATTTTATTTTTAATAGCGTTTCACCATGCAGTATCCATGACAAGTTTTTTTTACTCTGTGGGTTTAGACGATTACGGGTACCCAAAATTTTTGAGTTTTTTTATTTGAAAGCACATTTTTTTTAAAAAAAAGTGTTTTATTGTGTGAAACAAAAATTTTCATCGCTTCTTCTAAAAGCGAACTTTTTAATTTTTCCGTTTACAGAGCTGTGTAAAGGGCTTTTTTTTTTTGGGGGTGAAACTGATTTTAAATTTTGGTAAACTTGGGTTATATTATTTTTGCGTTTTTATTTCCATTTTATGTACAAAATCGCAATTCTGTGACTGTTTTTTGTTTTTGTTTTTTCGGCGTTCACCGTACGGGTTAATTTAAATGACAGAATTTAGGGGGGGGTCGCTACGCACGCGGGGGATACCAAAAATGGGTACTTTATTTTTTTTTGATCTTTTTTGGGGCGATTGGGTTTTTTAAAAGGGGAAAAAAGGCCGGTGTAGTGTTTTTTTTTTTATTTTTTTTGTTGTGTTTACTTTTTTACACTTTTTTTTTTCTTTTTCAACTTTTTAACTTTTCCCCAAAAGGGAATTGCCATGAACATCTCAGATCGTTATGCAATAGGAGATCAGCTACAGCTTATAGCTGTATGCTGGTCTCCCGAAAAATGTGTGCACGCTGCCCCAATGCATTGTGGCATCTGATTCACCCCGAAAAACCCGGATGCTTCATTTAGCATCCGGGCTGCCTGGTAGGGACCTTTTTGGGGTCAGCGCCCTTACGCGCCGGATTCGGGGACAGGGCTCACTCCTGCCGCCCCAGCCGGATGTCGCGACCCCCATGTCGCCATCGGGGGGGTTAATCCCCCGCGGCCGGAGCCCCTCCGGCCGTGGGGGGGAGCTGATGCCCGCGTAAAATACCCCCGGTTCCATGCCGCGATTTGCGCGCTCCGCCGTGAGCGCCAAATTGTTGACGTACTCATACGGCAATTGCGGGAACCCCCACCCGACAGCCGTATGAGTACGGGAAATGCGGTAAGGGGTTTAAGGCAGTGTAGAAGCACCAAATGTATGCCCCCCTTCTTCTGCAGTTACCAACAGGTGGGAGTCTAGTGCCAATACAACAAGTAGGGCCCGCAGTCCCTTTAACCTTGTCTGGGGTGTTTAACTGTTCTGGCCAAAAATTCTGGCTTTAAAGAATCATAAATGTGTCCGACCTTACTAATGTGGTGCGATGCCCCCAGAACGCCCCAAAACTTTGGCGCGCTAAAAACTGTCTTTAACATGGTACCGAGGAACTTTGGTACCGAGGAAAGTTTGGAGTACGCCTGTTCATACATCTATAGAACTGGTCTATTACAGCTTTTTGAGGCCAGAATTCTGGCACAGCCCCGTTCATACATGTCGCCCTTAGTTTTTAACCAAGCACAGAGGAATACCTTGAGAGATCTCACAAAGTATACCTACTATGAGATTAAAGCAATGTATCCCACTATACAAGCATTAGTGGGATACAGTTCTTCATCCACCGCCTGCTATTGTGGCAGTATGCATTTTTTAAGCAAACAAATGTATGCTGATAAATACCAGCCTAGCATATATGCCAAAAGACACTTTTTTGGTATGCCCTAATTATTTTGTCATGCCCTACTCAATAATCCTGAAATATATAATATACCAAAATCAATAACACTGATATGTATAGAAAATATGAGTGAAGGACTGCCTTTACACATTATTTTTGCCATCTTTAACCCAGTTTTTCCGATTACATTTTTACTCTATTACATTTGTAACATGGGTTTTTCTAGTGTTTTTTTTTTAAGAAAACATTGAGGAAGCCAGAGGAAGCTGCATATGGAAAAAAAAGATCGCCACTGGTCTGAGCAATACTTTAATAATGTAAATAATAACATAAAATGAGGAAGCCAGAGTGTAAGGAGGTGGGAATGTATATTTCTGTTTTATATTGTATTTTAATGTATGTATTTATAGCTTGGTGTAACTCAGGCATAGGATAGAGTTAATATGATATGCCTAAGTGTAATAATGTATATAGTAGTGCTTAGTCACTCGGATGTCAATAGGGGTTAATTGAGTTTTGAGTGGGAGATAGTGGTGCTGTGCAAGCAACCAATCAGAGAGCTGAAAGGGGAGTGGCCAAGTTACACAGTTAAATAGTAAGCCTGTCAACTATGCACTCAGTGCTGTGTTATGTTCTGAGTGTGTCCATAGTTAGAGTTTGTAAGCAGTAGAAAAGGGAGAACCCTGTGTACCTGCCGGTAATAGGTAGTGTTCTGTCCCCACATGAGGCGAATGAAGGTGTAACAGGCTGGTGGGTAGTGACTGGAGACTTTCCTACCTTCGTATCCAGAATGTGGAGCAGACAGGACCAAGCAGGCTAAGCTTAGTAGGTATAGATGTAGCACACAGTGGTAAGATTCAGAATGTGGTTTATTCGCCTTTGATACAGCAATAATCACTGATACAGTACTGTGGTTCTCTGTAGTTGTTTTCCACGTAGAAAACATTGGTGAAGTTGCTGTTGCGGTTTACTGCTGCTTCTGCTGCTGCTGGTCAGAAATTGATGCTTCTGCTAGCCCAACACATGTGCTCCAGTCACAGAAAGATGGAAAAAATGGCAGCTACAGGAAGTGACCGCACTGAGCTCAAAAGAAAACACCCCCTTTAACAAAACTTTATGAACAAAGACACAGGGAGCACAAGTAAATTTTGATCAGCAGATGGCAGCTCAGCAACAATATGGAAAATAAAGAACTGAATAACAATACCTATAACTGAGGAGAACAGCACAGGTAGGGACGGCTGGCTGTGGATACCTTACTCACAGAACGGACTGAGAGAGAAAGAACAGCAAGCTAAGGGCACCAAAAGAAGACGTGTTCCATCTGTGACACAGAGACAAACAAGAGAGAGCATGATAATGGTGATGCAGGTGGGCAGTTTTGGTGAAGAGAGCAGGGGACCCTTAGAGAGGATGTAGAGTGTCCTGACCTAGCAGGTGCCAGCATTTTGCACGGCTGAGCTGGGACAGGGTCGGCGCCAGGTGCCAGCACTTTTGCACAGTTGGACTAGGTCAGACAATAGGGGTTGTCAGGAAGTGTAATTCAAGGAAGTGAAGTTTCTGAGATGTTCTGAAGTGTTTTGTGCCTTGCTATGGAAAGGTGTAAAATGCACATTTGAAAGAGCTGTGAGTAAAAGCCTGAAGATTTCTGGAAAGTTGTTGTCTGCTGTTTATTAAGCTCTGGTGCACCACCGCTACTTATTCCACACTACTACTCCACCCTCGTCTACATGCAGTGATTAATAGTTTTCTCTTTCTGTGTGTGTACAGAAGAAACTGTCACTCACTGTATGTGGGTCTGGTTAGGAATAATTTCACTTTGTGTTTTAGTATTTACTGTGTTTTATAATCAGAAATCCTGTTCCATATAAACCTATATTTCACAGAATTTGGTCAAAAGCTTAAGGCAAGGAACTCCAAAGCAGTATTTTCAGAAATACTACCCTTATCACGTGCCATGCCAGGGAGGTAGTGGGAGATTAGGGAGGTGAATAAATGACTCAAAAATTGGTGTAGGAAAGAGGGTTTCGTGGTTTTGGAAAACAGGGCTGATTTGTGTCTTGGCTACAGACTCTGTGCTAGGGACAGGTGCACCTAAATAGGGAGGATGCAGCTGTATTGGTAGAGAAAATGGGCAAGAAGTTAGAGGAGTATTTAAGCTAGGGACTGGGATGGGGGGGGCGGGAACTACACATATAGCATGCAAGACAGCAGAGTTAAAGAGCTGGGAATTAGTAATAAATGGGGGGGGGGGGTGAAGGGAAGAAGTGTAATAATAGTTAATAAGGACAGCGTTAAAAAAATTAAAACCAATAAGACTCTAAATTACATGATTACTAATGCCAGGAGTCTCAACAACAAAATAAATGAACTGCAATAATTAATGTCTGAAGAAAAATATGATATAGTGGGGATAACTGAGACATGGCTGGAAGAAAGCTATGATTGGGTGGTTAACCTACAGGGATACAATTTATTTAGAAGAGATTGTTCAAATCAGAATGGGGGAGGTTTATGTCTATATATAAAATCCTGTCTGAAGCCAACACCACGGGAAGATATAGATATAGGAAATACATATGTGGAGTCATTATAGATAGATATACATACATAGAGGTAATAATAATACAATTCTGTTAGGGGTCTGCTATAGGCCACCAAATATAACAGAACCCATGGAAGATGTACTCCTCAGACAAATAGATGATGCAGTTAATCACAATGAGGTTTTTATTTTGGGTGACTTCAACTACCAAGACATAAACTAGGAAACTGAAACCTGTTTTTGTCCAAACTGGTGCAAGAGCCGACTTGAGGAAAGGTCTCTTTGAACTTAATATTGACTAACAGACCCAACAGAGTAGCAAAGGTTCAAGTTGGGGGACACCTTCAATAGAGTATTTTGTCGATGAGCCAAAAAACACTAAATTTCGGAATTAGAAAAGCTCATTTTAATATGCTTAGCCCTAAACCACAATAACTGAGACATATTCTTCAAAAATAACAGAACCAATAATAAATCAGAGATTTTTAAAAACGCCTTAAGATCTTACTGTTAGAGGTACATACTTTATGGAAATAAAATTATTAGAAACAGGGAAAAACCAATGTAGATCAACAGAGATGTAAAGGAGGCAACAAATAAAAAGAAAGCATCAAGCTACTTAAACAGGGGGGCCCCGAGAAAAGTACAAAAAAAATAAAAAAAAAATAAAAGAAAAAAAAACCCCCGAAAATTGAGACAGAAAGGATTTTGGGCCAAATAGAGTAAAACAGCCCAATTATTTTTTTTAAAATAAATAGTAAAAATATTAAAACTGAAAATGTTGGCCTTTTGAAAAGTAGTGAAGAAGGTATTATAGAGGGTGACGAAGAGAAAGCAAATCTATTAATCAATTTTTCAATCTCCGTATTTACCAAGGAAAATTACCTTCCCGTTGAGGCAGAGGGACGGGTAAAAACCTTAAATGTTTTCTGTCTAACCCCCAAAAGTGCAGCTCTCATTAAGAAATTTAAAAAAAACAAATCACCCAAACCTGATGGGGTACCCCTCCTGTTTTTTGGGAGTTAAGTAATGTATAAAACAGGCCCCCCTTTTTTAATATTTATGGACTGTATAATGACAGGGCATGTCCTAAAGGATTGGTGGATAGCAAATCTAATGTCAATATTCAAAAAGGGGACAAAAAGTTATCTTGGAAACTATAGACTGGCAAGTTTAACCTTTGTTGTAGGTAAAATGTTTGCAGGTTTTCTAAGAGATGCTATACTGGAGTACCCAGTAGGGGTTTATAAAAGATTGGTCCTGTCAAACTAATCTCATCAGCTTCAATGAGGAAGTCAGTGCTAGACTCGATTGGGGTGAGGCATTGGATGTCGTATATCTAGAATTTTCTAAAGGATTTGATACTGTGCCACATAGAAGGTTGGAAAGTAAAATGGGAATGCTTGGACTGGGGGAAAATGTGTGCAAGTGGGTAAGTAAATGGTGGTGATTAATGGTAAATACTTGAACTGATCGCGGTTACTAGTGGGGTACCACAGGGGTCAGAATTGGGCCTTATTCTTTTTAATATGTTTATGAATGAACTGACACATGGATTGCACAGTAGAATATCCATATTTGCTGATAATACTAATCTGTGTAAAATAATTAACACAATGGAGGATAATGTTCTATAACAAAGGGATCTGGATAAGCTGGAGGTCTGGGCAGAGAAGGGCAGATGAGGTTTAACACTGATTAATCAAGGCTATGCATATTAGAAGGAAGTCTCAATTCCATGATTTCTTGTTAAGAGAGAAAAATTATGGGTAAAAGTGACATGGAGGAGGACTTGGGAATAATAAATAAGTTTAAATATATCAAGGGTCAACATAGAGATCTCATGTATTTATACCTAGGATTGTGTCCAGAACAAGGGGGCATCCTCTACGTCTAGAGGAAAGAAAGTTTGTACACAAACATAGAAAGGAATTCTTTACTGTAAGAGCAGTGAGACTTTGGAACTCTCTGCCAGAGGAACTTGTCATGGTGAGTTCACTCACAGAGTTCAAAAATGGTCTAGATGCATTTCTAGAGCGTAATAATATAACAAGTTATAGTGACTAAAATTCTGGAGAAGGGTCGTTGAGCCAGGGATTTCTTTCTGGCTGCCAGATTGGAATCGGAAAGAAATTTAATTTTTTCCCTAAAATGAGGACAATTGGCTTCTACCTCATAAATTCTGTTGCCTTCCTCCAGATCAACACTATAAGGCAATAGGCTGAAATGGATGGACGTCTGTCTATTTTCCGTTCCAAATATTGGAAAATATGTAAAATTTACCGCTTTTCTCCCTCTATCATGATAGGGGTTTCCCTTTTCAGTAAAAATTTTTGCCACAAAAAAAACGATAAAAAAGAAAATTTTAAAAGCCCGTTCCCGGGAACCCCAGCCTACAGGAAGGAAAATGCCCCCTAAATTTTTGGGGGGACTACCTACATTTTTTCTTGTTCTTTTTTGGGTGAATGGAAAAATTTGTAGCCCAAAATAAAAGAAAAACATTTTATTTTGCATTTCTTTATTAATAAGTTTTTCAGGTCGGGTTTTTCGGAAAGCATAAAATTTAAAAAGGCAGCAGGGGGTCCAGGTAAGCAAAGTGAAAACTTTGCTGAAATTTAAAATACAAAAAAAAAAAATGTAAGGGGAGCCTTTTTGGGAAACAAAGCTGCATTCAAACACAGTTTCAAAAAAAGAAAATTTGCTTCACCAGAGCTCTAAACTGGGGAGGACGCTCCCGTGTTGGAAACAAAACATCAACAATTTTATTTGGGAAAAAGGAAAGGGCAAATCGGAATCGGCATAGGGTAGATACTTATTTTATAGACAAGCAGATAAGTAATGTTTAATATTTAGTTGGCCGCAAAGCAGATGGACTAACCAATTTCAGGTGTATTATCATTTCTGTGTCAGCTCTGCTGCCCACACAACATTCCTACAGTTTCTGACCCAGGGCACCATTCAAAATTTTCTTGTTTGGGAGGAGTGGGGTCAAGCTGAAACAACAGGGGGAAGCCCGGTGATTGGTTGGGAAAAAAAAAATAATTTTTGCTTAAAGGTGGCAAAAGTGAAAAATTACTGAGAAAGGGGTGTAAAAATAGGCTGTGTGGGCGGGAAAAATAAGTTGCAGTTTCTCCAAAACACATGGGTTCTATTATTTTATCCCCTATAAATGCTGTGACCAGTCATTCAGGCAGTTTGTAAAATGTGGACAAAATGATGACTTTTGATAAAAACCTTTTCCCGGGGTAAAAATGTAATGAAAAAGTTTCAATTTCCCCCGGGGCATTATGCCAAATGGTAGTTACCTGAAGAAAAACAGTGTCAACACAAATTTCCCCTTTAAATTTTTTAAGCCCCCGGGAAAAAAAATCCTTTCCGGGGAAGTTGAATTTTACCCTTTTTTTTTTCTGACACAGAGCTATAAAAACATACATTTTAACCAATATAACCAATGTAATGTAAAGAAAACATTTAGGTCTTCTGCAAAAAATAGAAAAAAGATAATAATACAGTTTACAGTAAGCTCCTAAGCTTCCTGTGGATGTGGCTGCAAATAGCCAGCACATTGTCTTTTCAGTTTCTGTCTAAATAAGGGATTTGATGCTTTGTGTCAAAAAAGCAGCAATCTGGCAAGCTAAAAATCTCAGATGGCTTGCCTTAGCCTTCATTTTTTTTTGTTGTAACATTCATGATCTAATTTAACTTTTCGTGTACTGTTTTAGCCTCCTTTCTTGGACGCAGAGCAGGCTGTTGGTGGTTCTACAGCAGTAATTAGCACATTCCACCTCTAGCTGAGCCAAGTGCAGGAGATGTTATTTTAAATAAACAAAAGGTACATGTGCTGTGAGGACTGAAAACAATGGCTTTATCAGTAAACAGAAGCTAATCTTGTTAGAGATAATTAGTTTGCAGCAGAGTCCAATCTGTCCATGGGGTGACTTCACTCCATGCTCTAAGCTCTCTGCTCTAATCAGATAACAGAGTTATGGTAAGACTACCAGGTAGCTATAGAAACCTGTGTGCACTGAGAACACTTGAAAAATCTATTAACCAATGTATTTAGAAACCGTCTTCAATTAACTGTCCCTTGAGCTAATCTTTTTAGTTTAAACCCCCTTTAAAGAGACTTCTGTATTGCTGAAACATGTATGCCCTTTTCTTATAATGTACTATTGCTATATATGTATAGCTAGGGTAACTTTTTAAACCACTGGATGAAACTCCCTGGTCCCAATGCAAAGTAAAAAAAAAAATTCTGGTGTTTTCTTATAAAACACAGGGCACCCCTCAGGCCCTAGGGCCCAGCTGCAATACTAGTTGGTTCATCTCCTACCAATACAGTTAGGCCCCTAGATGCCTAAATGCTTCAGAAGGGTCTGCATCAGATCATTTTAATAGATATGTCTCAGTCCCCACTATTCTACTATTCCCACATTGGTTGTGATGAAGTGATTCTAAGCAAAATACCGATATATCTAGCCGATATATAAGGAAAGTTCTGAGAACAAAGCAACACTAGTAGATTTGTGCTCTATTAATCTGCTGTAAAGGTGTAGGAACCTCAGGAGAGGAGACTTGCCAGTGATTTGCATTATATTCCCTCCATCCATCATGTGGAATGTTACTTTGGGGGGTGGAAGTTAATAGATGGGAGAATAATTCAGTGACAATCTCTATGGTTTATTGTATCTGGGTTACAATACAGGAATTACAGGCAAAATACATATTATATTTTAGGCTCTGTTTTTTGGCTCTGTGCTTTAACATTGTTCTGCTGAACTTTCCATCATTCGAAACGAATCAAAAAAAAACTCATTTTATGCAGATTCTTGGAGCACCACCTCATCGAGGCATGGCCGCCACAATTCCCCAACTGACGACCTGTATTAAAGATGGAGAGGGAAGAAAATAACTAAGGATGATGCATGGAGATGGAGCTATTCATTTGATAAAGGGCCTAGGACAGTGTAGTAAAGTGTTCTCCAGCTATTGCAAAAACTACCACTGCCCTCTGGTCTTGACTGCTCAAAGTGGATATCCCTTTTATAATACTTCTCTGGACTCTAGCACCAGTTATTATGGAACCACAGAATCATTCTTTTTCAATGAATGTCTATGAATTGCAGCACAGTGGCTCTAAATTAAGCTTTGGAACATGCATATCTGCCACAGATAGGTAAATGATGGAAATTTGGCGCTCCTATAAGTGTGGTCACCTACTTACAGGTGTTGAAAACTGAACAGTTCTTCAATAAAAGTTGCACAGGTCAAACAAAACTAGAATAACCAACATAGATATAATCATTGTGGTTGCTGTTACCATCAAGATGACAATCTTACATAAAAGCTCCAATATGTGCCATACTACCTATAACAAGGAAAGGTCTGTACAGACCAATGTCTTAAAATCAATGCCCTGTTACTAGAGCAGTGTTCTCCATTGTTGTCCAGCTATTCATCTGAGATCCATCATAGAGTACACTGAACACAAGCAAGGTATATTCTGGTGATAAGATTCTTTCTTCCCTTATAAATTGTTCCTGACCTTTTCCCCATCTGCTACGTGATTTACTGCTTGGAAGCTGATATCTTTTGAAAATGCATCAAATGAGAAGTTGGTTTAAAAGCCTATGGTGAGACACTAACAGATTGGATTTTTTCCTACCTCCAAACACTATTTATATTTGTTTAACCCATGTGCCTGGTTCAACATTATTTAGATTGATGTCTAAGAAAAAGAAAAAGGTTGTTGCAGACACATGGCTGGTTTCGTGCTACTTTATTAATTTTTTGCCACATTGCAAAACTAAGGAGTTGTAACAACGCTGGTGGATTCCAGATTTTAAACTGAACAAAATAGGACAGTCAATTAGTAGTCACATGCAATAATTATACAAAGTATGTATCAACTAAACAATTCAAAGGACTTGTCATTAGATGGTTAACTATATTAACAGCAAGGCAAATGATTACAAGAACACAATTGGTGGTGACACCACAAGTGAGTTCAATCTGTAAGCAAGACAATAATAAATGATAATAGACACTGAGCTGTCACTGAATCTTCCCCTGAACTTGTCCCTGATATCTGCTCTGACCCCATTCCATCCCTGAAATTAACCCTAAAGATCCCCTTATCTACAATTTACCCTGACACAGAAAGTGGCTCTAGGACATATAGTCTTCTTAGGCAAAGCACAGCAGTAAACTATACAAACAAAAAAATTGCACTTGGACGCCATCTTGGACTGTCCCAGGGGTTTCTCAGCTCATGGATCACCGCTTTGGTGAGCAGAATATCACTTGGACCCAGGACTTCACTACAAATCTGGCCTCAGCCAGGTTTATTGGTTAAAAATGTTACAGAAAACAAAATCATAAACCCAAAACTTCGGCTGTTTAAGCACTAGCTAAACTAGTAGAGACACTCTCAACTGTGGTCTGGACCTATTATTCAGCCCCACAAACACTTAGGGCCTCATGTATGAAACTGTCTAGGTCTAACTTTTTAAACAGAAACAACCTTATTCACAAGCCCAAACAACATTGCTTCATATATGCATATACCATCTCTGCATGGATTGCAGACAGCTCTATATCTCCTCGGAACTTCTATCATGATCCTATCTACGGACACCTTATTGTATGTTAGATATCCCATGAGGATGAGTGTGTGACGAATATCTTAAAAATGTTGGACTTTATGCACATTTTTGAGTGAAAAAATGTTTTTCCCTCAGTGCTACATTTTGTAATGTTTTAAAAGACTGTCTAGGTCTAAGACTTTTTTTGTTGCCCTTAACAACCAATGAGAGCTCCCCTTTCAATTTTTCAGAGCACTATATGAAATGAAAGGGAAACTCTGAGGTCCTATGGGTAACATAGAAAGTCTTAGACCTAGACAGTTTTCATACATGTCCCCCTTACTTTACTACTCTCCAATTTGTTCAGGCTCCGTCAAGCCTGACGGAAAAAGAGTCCTCTTCAGCTCAACGCTACCTGTCGCTCCAGCTTCTGGCAGCTAACCACACCCCCTGACCACTTGGAGAAAGAAGCTTTTAAGGCCTCTAGAGACCTGCCAAAAGCTGGCCTGGAATGTGGCAAAAACGTGCGGCCACCTGCGGTCATGCTGCTGCATATCCCTCCCGTCAGGTAAAGGCCGTAGGTCTTTTCACCTTGCCTACTCAACCCTCCAGGGTCAAAGCTCCTACTTTGGTGTACCGCTTTACTTATCTCACACTGCTGTTTCCCTGGACAGGGACCACAGTCTCGGGGGAACTGGACACCACTTTAATAGCCTGCAGTAGTTCTCTTTCCACACCCACATGCAGATCCTTTCTATTTGTTTCTCTTCTATCATCTGTCACCTGGCTCCCAACTTTCAGCTGAACAGCATCAGGCATACATACTCTCCACGTTTACTACCTTACCTGTCGCTAAGGGCAACAACTCCCCTATGTCTGCCGCTAATAAAAAACAGCCAGTGTGCCCACTTTAACCATGGAACCTTTCCATAGTCTTTTTATCATGGATTTTCCACTACTGCCCCGTAGCCCAGGACCTACAGGACCACCATAAGGCCTAGGCTTCTCCCTATTACCAGACTTTTGGTCCTCACTGATCATCTCCTGATACTGAGCTACATCATTTACTGTCTCTAGACCAAAAAGTTCTGTCTCCTTACTGCTGACTGTCATCTGGCCTCTAGCATAGGAAGTTACCGGGTTACTGTTGACAGTCACATCTAGAGAACCCTTCCTGTTTGCCTCAGTCCTGAAGACTTCATTCGTCCCTCCATGCACCATAACCATAGGAAACCACATTCACGTTCTGTTTTCTCCCAGACGTATACCACATTCCCAGTGTCCCCACTGGGCAATGCCATGAGGAAATGCCATGAGGAAAAATACTTATGGTTGCCCTCAGCAACCTACACTGTCAGCATACCTCACAAGGTTCCTATCCAACACAGGACACACATCACCTGTGCCACCCTCAAGATGCATGCTAGTTAAGCCAGGGTTACCTTGGACAATTGCCACCTCTTTAATGCCCAAGGACACATTCATACACTTTTCCATCCCATGATTAGGGCCGCTAGTAATACATATTTGGTCTGTGTTCACCTTCTCGGCAAGTTTACTTTCTGCTACCGTAGGCATACAGCAAACGTGCTCAGCAACATCACAGACCTCATCACAGTGTATCTCATAAGTAAGAGATGAAGTTTCTTTTAGAACCCCAAAGTCACTTATGTCAGGTTTTATCCACTGAGACTGGGCAGACAGAGTTCCTTTCCTAGAACGCTGTTCAGACCTCTCTGCACTGGCCCCATCACTAGTGTCGGGGGCACACTCCCCTGTGCACACCTTCATTAGCTATGTCTGGCGGACTCACTGCAGTAACGTGTGGAGATATTTTACTACCACCTCCTGTGACAGTCACTATTGGAGGACACTCAGTCTTCATCAGGATTACTACTCCATCTTTTACAGCATCCAGTTCCCACAGTGCGGCAGGACAATCACATTCATTCACCACACTAGCAATGTTCATATTAAGTAACTCTAAGTACTTTTTCCCCACCAATATGTGCAGAGGAAACCCAGTTCCTAGTAGCTACCACCTTGGTATCATAGGGAATGACAGCACAACTCTCCACCTGGCTATCACCCACAGGCTCCATATCTTCTGCAAAACACTTAGCCACAATAACATTTAGCGGCACCCTTGAGCTAGTCTCCTTTACTAACATGGCTGTAGCCGCTAGTTCACACTTGGCAATCCCCTGAGTTGCACTGGGAGCTGTATTACGATCAGTCTACAGGTTGCTATTACCAATTAAACTCACACCAACTGCATTTTCCTCACACATTAATGCAGTTAAGTGATTTTTTAATGGCAACCCCACATGCAATACACTAAGTGTATCAGACTCTGCTAATCCATAATTAATATAATTATGTAATGAAAATGTGGCATGTAGGGGTGATATGAATTTACAAACGGAAGGCGTTTAGGAGAAATTTGTGTTTGGCTAGGAGAAGAGTTTTCAGAATACAATCAGGGTAACCTCTCCTGGGGTGCTTTCACACAGCGCAGTTTGGTGCAGTTTTAACCATGCTCCAATTAAACTGCCTTTATCACTAGAAAGCTTCTTTCAGTTGTCTAGATTGTTCGGAAAGATGTTTCAAGTAATCAATTACTGTGTTTGTAATCAACAAGACTTCAAACACAGTAATTGATTACTTTCTTGAAACACCTTTCTGAACAATTTAGACAAATGAAAGAAGCTTGCTGGTAATAAAGACAGTTTAATTGGAGCACAGTTAAAACTGCATTAAAGGTGCTTTCACACAGCGCAGTTTTGGTGCAGTTTTAACTGCGCTGCAATTAAACTGCATTATTACCAGCAAGCTTTTTGCACTTATCTAAACTGTTTGGAAAGTGAGTAATCAATTAGTGTGTTTGAAATCCACAAGACTTCACACACAGTAATTGATTACTTACTTGAAACATCTTTTTGAACAATTTAGACAACTGAAAGAAGTTTGCTGGTAATAAACACAGTTTAATTGGCACACAGTTGAAACTGCACCAAAACTGCGCTGTGTGAAATCATCCTTGGAGAATTTCTCAGACATTTGTGTCAGCTGTATGTTTCTGGTCTCCACATAACAGGAGTGTATTAGGACTTTGGGAATTATTTACTTTTGTTGTTAGGGTGGAATCTGGTATAATGTGAAATGTTGTGCTCAGCAGGTTTTGTGTGTATATCTGTGGTAAAGAGGCCTCTGTCTGATTTTTAATGGTACAGAGTGAACTGTAATTCTGGGTATATTGAGATCATGTAACAAAAGAAGGTAATTAGTGATGCTCTGTCTCCATGCCAGATGCAAAAATATCATCAGTGACTCTGTGCCAGATTATGGAGTGGTCCCTAAATGGGTTGTGGGTATGGACATATGCATTGGCAATGAGGAGGTGCCACCTTTGATCCTATAGCAGTCCTGCAATTTTGAACATAGACCAGATAAGAAATAGTTCTATAGAACTACTTTAAGTATTTGGACACAAAATTAAATTTGGTCACAGTTAAGGATAGATGTAGAGAGTAGAGTTTTAGGTACCTCAATACCCTTGTCATGCTAAATAGATGTATAAAGAGTATTCACATAAAATGTTACTAGTAAACTGTCTGGAGGGATTGAGTTGTGGTTACATAAGATCTCTAGGAAATTATTGGTATACTGGAGATATGACTTTGTTTTATACAAGGAGTAAGGATTTTTTTCTAGGATCTGTGGTATGGGTGAAAAAAAAGAGTTGGTTGAAGCCACTGTCAGGCAACCCCGGGTCTGTATAGATATTTATGGATTGAAGGAAAAGTATAAAACACTGTTGTGATGGAGTATTTGGCCTGTAGGAACTCATATGTGTACTTGTCAGTGATGCCCCTGTCTAAATTCCCTTTTAGAATGTGATGTATCTTTTGTGTAATCTTAATTATTGGATCTTGGTTAATGGTCTCATAAGTAGTTTGGATTATAATAAAAACAAGTTTATTTTTATCACAACCAAAAGGAGTTACTGGTGTGCTGTTACTAATTTATTATTATTTATTTTAAAGTGCTATTGATTCGATGGTGCTGTGCATTTGGGAGAGGAGGAAGTTCTGAGAGGGGCATGCCCCAAGGGGGAAAAAATTATGTGGAGGGGGAAAGAGCAGAAAGGGCCCCAAGTAGAAACTTCTAGGGTAAAATTCATTTGTTGCCCATCAACCCCAAACAGAGTGTCCCCCCTTTTTTTATGTGGTGCCCGGAAAAATGAAAGGGCCTCTTATTGGTTGCTATGGCACAAAAGGGAAAATTTGACCTAACAGTTTTTTCATGGGCCCCCAAGGGGAGGGGGGAGGGTTTGTGGGGTAGCAGGATTATTGTAAGTTATAGGCAATCCTGAAGAGATTGGTTTTCAGTTTGATTTTGAAGCTGGTGAAAGTGGAGGAGAGTCTGAGGTGTTGGGGCAGTGAGTTCCATGGTATGGGGGAAGCACAAGAGAAGTCTTGGAGACAGTTGCGTGAGGAGCTGACAAGAGGAGAGCAGAGAAAAAGGTCCTGTGAAGAGCAGAGATTGCATGAGGAAAGATATCTGAAGATTAAGGCAGAGATGCAAGGAGGGGAGAGGGTGTGGAGAGCCTTGTAGGTCATGGTTAGTAACTTGAAATGAATTTGCTGGGCAATGGGTAGCCAGTGAAGGGACTGACAGAGGGGAGAGGCAGAGGAGTAGCAAGGAGAGAGGTGGATAAGACGGGCAGCAGAGTTGAGGATGGTTTGAAGGAGAGCAAGAGTACTAGATGGGAGGCCACAGAGAAGGGTGTTGCAGTAGTCTAGGCGTGAGATGACAAGGGCATTTTTGTAGTGTTGAAGTTGAGGAATGAGCGGTTGTGAAAGATATTTTTCAGGTGGAGGCGACAGGCAGAAGTAAGGGCTTGGATGTGTGGTTTGAAAGACAGAGAGAAGTCGAATATTATCCCAAGGCAGCAGATTTGCGGAACAGTTGAGCCGTTGACTGTGATAGAGAGATCAGATGGAGGTATAGAGTGGGACGATGGAAAAATGATAAATACATTTTTTTCACATTTATTTTTAGGAGGTGGGAGGAGAAGAAGGAGGATACTGACAATAGACATTCTGGGATCTGGGAGAGCAGAGTTAATATCTAGGCCGGAGATGTAGCATTGTGTGTCGTCAGCATACAGGTGATATTGAAAGCCATGTGATGCTATGAGCTGAGCCAGGCCAAGGGTATAGAGAGAAAAGAGTAGTGTGCCCAGGACTGACCCCTGGAGGACACCAACAGAGACTGGGCGAGAGGAGGAGGTGGTGTGAGAATAAGAAATGCTGAATGTCTGATCAGTGAGGTAGGAGGAGATCCAGGAAAGGGCCAAGTCTGTGATGCCAAGGGATGAGAGGATTTGTAGCAGGAGGGAAGGATCGACAGTGTCAAAGGCAGAGGACAAATCTAGAAGGAGAGGGACAGAGTAGTGGCGTGAGGCTTTAGTAGTTGCTAGGTCATTGGTGACCTTGGTTAGGGCGGTTTCTATAGAGTGGTGGGGTCGGAAACCAGATTGTAGTGGGTCAAGAAGAGAGTTGGAGGAGAGATGAGAGGACAGTTGAAGATAAACGTGCTGCTTGAGGACTTTGGAGGCAAAAGGAGACAGTGAGAAAGGGTGATAGTTGGACAGACAGGAGGAGTTAAGAGATTTTTTTTATGGATCTGTATGATTTTAGCATGTTTAAAGGAGGAAGGGAAGATGCCAGAGGTTAGCGATAGGTTGAAAAGGTGGGTGAGGGCTGGGATGATAACAGCACTAAGGTCTGGGATGAGGTGGGATGGCAGTGGGTCAAGATTACAGGTAATGAGCTTGGATTTTGAGAGTAGAGAAGAAAGGTTATCATGAGTAACAGTGGGGAAGCAGGTTAATTGGGGAAGAGCATTGGTGAGCTTGGGTGAGCAGCCAGAACTTTATTCAGTGACTCATCACTAGAAGCTATTTGTACACCTCCTAGGATAGTTGAATCCATTTGTATACTTAAGATGAATTGCTAACCATTTAATTGGGAAAGGGAAATTAAACCTACTAAGAACAGTAAGTAATTGGTTGCCACTTTAATATCTATTCCCTTCCCTGTTGTTTTTAAATACCTGCATTGCACCTTTTTTAGTCAGTAGTCTAGTTTTATACTCTTTTGTTCCCAACGGAATTGGGGCATGGTGGCAGAAGCATGTGGGCTCAAGGTGCTTCTGAATAATTGCTGAAGCCATGACCATTAGCTGTCTGCTAACCTGTCTCAGCAGTTCAGAAAATGAGTGTACTGGGACCTGGAGAGCCATGTTACCACCACTAGTCTGTATAATTGGTGCCATGTGTTATTAATACGGACCTTCATTTAGGTGATTAGCTCCAATCACGTCAGTGCCATGAAGGGAGAATAATTGCAGTAGAGCTCAATAATAGAACTCTTCATTCTACCAATGAACATACTGCAAACTGCTCATAGGAAACAAAAACGAGCTTTAAAAGTGGGAATTGACTTCATTTTTGATGACTGTGATGGATACATAGTGTTAACATAATGCCGGAGAGAACTTTGCTCCCTAGACAGTACATTGGTTACAATATAACAGTTCACAGAATTGTATATTGCTTCAACCAACATCTTGAATCTACATTCAGTTGAAGGATACCTGCAATGGAGCGGTATTTTAACATTTTCTTTTATCACAGAAAATTTGTACTGTACCATTATCACATTCTTCTTTTCAAATACCTCTCTTTCATTTTCAAGGGAGCAATAGGACAATTGAAATTCTTTTTTACTTCTTTTCCCTCTGATGATTTAAAATTAGCTCAATTTATATTCAAAAATTATATCTCAATAACAACAAAGCCCCAGCTTTCCCTGTCCGCAGGAAAAGTCAGTATCATTTTCCGATTAATTTCAGACACGCTAGGAAGTCTTGTTTCTAAAGCTACCTAGATTTAACTATGGTGAGAAAGAATGATGCCAAAAGTAATCTATCAAGGACAATTATAAGAGTAGAAAAAAGATATGAAGCTCCACATTTAACCTCTTCTAAACAGGGTCTGACAGCCACACAAGAGGAAACTACAGTGGGTCCAGGAACTGAAGCAGTAATAAGGCCTGACCACAACAGTGCCCCAGATGTCCTGCAAATCACAAACTTAAAGGTCACATAATACTAAGATTGATCACCTTTTGGGTCATTTTGTAATCGTTAAGTTATATATAGCCTACATGTGCAGTGATGACAGCATTGCTTGCAAAACAGGTAGACATGCTTCTGATCTCTTTAGTTATAAACTGTCCGAAGAATAAACGTGTAAATGAAACACACTATAGCCGACAAGCTATAAAATTATATCAATAGATTTTATTCGCTCATAATTATAAAACAGATATGAAATAGCACAAAATCATTCTGAGGGGAATAGTGGAGGGGGCCAAGGTAAAGTTATAAATTAATGGCTTACACCTAAAAATGAATACATGATGGCAGGGGACATAAATAGTAAAAAAAAAAAAAAAAAATCAACTGGAAAACATAATTATTAATTGCATGACAGTAACAACATATAAAAAGTAAATTTATCAATAGACATAATTAGTTTCAAATATTAATAGATAAACAAAAAATCAATAAATAACAATAGATATCTGGCCAAATGGATGTGTGCTATATATTGTATAGAAATAAAACGGGACACTTATGAAATGGGCTGCACCAGTTTTCTTGCTTGATTAGCGGCAACAAAAACTTTCATAGACCCTGTCCGACATATTTATATATGCTCTTGCGCTAAAAATGGGAGCACAGTTTTGTCTGCGCCAATTCATAAGGAGCGTGTCAAGCCACATTCATAAGATTAGACACATTTATGAATGTGTCTTGACATAATGTGTCGCAGTAAATGGCAAGGATGAGAAAAATTTGTCTCAGATATGTTTTTGGATCACAACGGGACACATTTATAAAGTGCTGTAAGACATGTTTTTTAAATACTGACAAATACACACTGAGGCTACTGAGAAGTATGACTGTCTAATCAGCGCCAGTTTTAAACATGTTCCCCAAAGTCCTAAGCGCAATAAATAGTATTTAGTAAGCATATAAATGGTGTAAGTGTAGATAATTAACACATGACCATTAAAAAACCGTTAAAAAACTTAGGAATAATAGGTAAAGAATCAGTAATAATCAATGCATTCTGCCACAGAAGGAAGGAGACCAAGTTTCGCATAAGAGCTTTGTCAAGGGACTTATTTATTATTCCTAGAATTGTTTTTTCTGGTCATGTATTAATTATCTACACCTACACCATCTATATGCTTACTATGTAGTATTTATTTATTGCACTTAGCACTTTATTTCTATACAATATACAGTAAAACTCCATAAGCACACTTGTTCATTTGACTGAATATCTATTGTTATTTTTTGATTTTTTTGTTTCCGTATTAATATTTTGACCTAATTATACCCATTGATTATTTTACTTTTTATATGTTGTTACTATCATGCAATCAATAATCATGGTTTCCAGTTGAAGCATTATTTATGTCCCCTTGCTAACACGTATTAATATTTATGTGTAAACGATTTATCTATAACTTTACCTTGGTCACCACAATTCCCCTTAGAATTTTTCTGTACTATGTTATATGTGTTTTATAATTGTTCATTAATAAAATCTATTGATCAAATTTCATATCTTGTGGGCTAGCATGTGTGTTTCATTTACACATTTATTGTAGTCATATTCATAGTTGTTGTGCAAGTTTATACTTGTTTGCTTATTTGGCTTATTTTTATGGGTCCTAAAAATAGTCGTTACTAATGGATCCAGTAGCCAGGCTAGTGGACCTAGGTATTGAGGCAATTGCAGGGTCTGTCCACAATAGAACCTATGAGGTTGAGCAGGTAACAACCATACTTGAAGATCATTTGATCCTGAAGTTGATCACTTTTGAGGGTTATTTGATAACTGTAAAGTCCTTACTGATTATATGGCCTGTATGTGTACAGGCCATATAATTGTGTACAACAATGATTTCAGCATAGGTGGACATGCTTCTGTTCACTGTAGCTAGAGACAGGGTTCAAAACATAGTTCCCACCAGAGGATCCAGAACTCCAATCTTCTACTGTACACTTTGGTTGAGGTTTCTAAAGGAGAGTTTAGTTCCAACTTCATCAGATTTAGGAGTCTTTGGCTCCTTAAAGAAGGAGTGAAATGGATAAGTAGAGCCTTATTTCATTCAACTAATACAACCATAGGTAGGGGGTAGCTTTAGATACAGATACAGAGACACCAGTCTTACTTAGGCCCTGGTAATTTAGAGGGCCAAAAGGTCCATTTGTCACAAAATAAGTTTTCAGTAATATAACCTGTACATTGTAACTGATGGGCCCTGTTATAGTTTTTCATTGGAGCCTAGGATCTTCAAGTTGCACCTCTGACCAAGGCTATATGTACAGTTCATGCTTCTGTAGGTACTAAGCCTAAATATTCCACTCTTAAAGGCTTATTTACACTCACTGATTATAATTACCTTCTTATTTCAGAGCAATTTTAATTGATCAATGTTAACAAAGGAAAATATCAAAACTAAAACTATTGCTTATCAGTGATTATCAGATGTGATGGAATAAAAATAATTGTCATAACTGATGAAAGTAAAGGCTGCTCAATGACATTTATACTTGGCATTGTTGTCTAGAGCCATACTTGCCAACTTTTGAAAGTGGAAAAGTGGGAGACTTTAAGGGGCGGCGTGTGACCACGCCCATCTTGTAGGTGCACCATGCCCCTTGGAAAAAGCCACACCCACTCCACCTAACTGCATAACAGCTCTGGAAGAAAGGCAGGTAGATGCCCCTCTAGCCAGGTAGTGCCCCCTATAGCCAGGCAGTGCCCCCTATAGCCAGGCAGTGCCCCTTATAGCCAGGCAGTGCCCCCTTATAGCCAGGCAGTGCCCCAGGTAGTGCCCCCTCTAACCAGGCATTGCCCCCTCTAGCCAGGCAGTGCCCCCTTGTAGCCAGGCAGTGTCCCCTTGTAGCCAGGCAGTGTCCCCTTGTAGCCAGGCAGTGTCCCCTTGTAGCCAGACAGTGCACTCTTTGTAGCCAGACAGTGCCCCCTTTGTAGCCAGACAGTGCCCCCTTGTAGCCAGACAGTGCCCCCCTTGTAGCCAGACAGTGCCCCCCTTGTAGCCAGCCAGTGCCCTATTTATAGCCAGGTAGTGCCCTCTTGTAGCCAGATAGAGCCCCTTTGTAGCCAGGTAGAGCCCCCTTGTAGCCAGATAGTGCCCCCTTTGTAGCCAGGTAGTGCCCTCTTGTAGCCAAGCAGTGCCCCTTTGTAGTCAGGTAGTGCCCCCAATGGCTAATAAAAATAAAATAATAAAAACTACTTACCTCACCAGGCGCCCAGCAACCCGTCCAGCTCCCGACGATCTCCTGGGCCGGCAGAGTTTGCCGACCGAAGAGACTCAGCGTCGCAGGGGGTGTGAGTAAATCCGTGCATCACGCCCCCTACGACGATGAACTGTATGTACAGCGCACACCGCCCGCTGATACATATAAGGGAGAAGGCAGGAGGGCGGGAGAGTTGGCATGTATGTCTAGAGCACATATGAATCCTGGTGCTCAGTGGTGCAGACTGTGTTCCCAAGACTCGTGTTCTAGTGGGAAGTACAGGGCACACTCTGATGTAACAGAAGATGGAATCTGTATACATAGATTAGCCCTACATCCAAATAATAATTGTAGTGATTAAATATTACTTCTGTATAGTGACTGAATAATACCACCAAACCATGACTAGATAATACCATCATATAGTGCTAGCTTCAGGCTTTTGTGGGCCCACTCAAAGTCGGTTTACATGCTAAGAATTTTATTCTACAGTAAAACTCTAAAAATCCACTCTTAGGGCGCAGACAGGCCAGTTCTTTAAGGTAGTGTAGAATGCACCAGAATGTATGACCCTGTTCTTCTGCAGTTCATACATGCAGATGCAGTGTAGTGCCAATACGACAAGTCTGACTCGGGCAGACCACCTTTAACCTTGTCTGGCTGTTCTAACTGTTATGCATCTAGATTTGGCATCAAAGAATCATAAATGTGTCTACTTCTATGAATGTGGTGCGACACATCCCCAGACGCCCCTATTCTTTGGCACATCAAAAAATGTTGCTCCAGCGGTTATCGCTCCAAAGTTTGGAATGTGACTATTCATACATCTATAGAACAGGTCGACTAAAGCTTTTTGATGCCAGAAAACAAACTGGCGCAGCCCCATTCATACATGTTGCCCTTAATGTTATGTGCTAATTAACAGATTAAAAAGTAGGGGCCTCATGTATGAAAACTGTCCAGGTCTAAGACTTTCTTTGTTGCCCATAGCAACCAGTCAGAGTTCCCCTTTTATTTCCCATAGTGCTCTGAAAAATATGAAAGGGGAGCTCTCATTGGTTGCTATGGGCAACAAAGAAAGTCTTAGACTTAGTCCGTTTTCATACATGTGTATGCGGAAAGGAGAATCTGTAACCAAATTGGTCCACTTTTATTGCTGGTTAACATCATTACACCCATCCATACTCCTATCCTTTGTTAGACAGGGTTGTTTCCCTGTAACCTCTATGCTAATATTAGTATTATTCTGGATAGAGAACAGTCCAGAGGGGAAAGTAATATGGATATTCTGAGGTAGGTTCCTTCTCTTCTCACAGACCCAATTATAGTTGTATATGCCACCTCTATAGTATGTGAGTCCTTGAATACAGTGTATAAAACCTCAAAGCACTACACCCATTAAGAATGTTTGGGGGACATGTATAAAAACTGTCTAGGTGTAAGACTTTCTTTGTTGCCCATAGCAACCAACCAGCACTCCCTGTTCATTTCATATAGTGCTCTGATAAAATGAAAGGGGTTCTCTGATTGGTTGTTATGGGCAACAAAGAAAGTCTTAGACCTAGACAGTTTTTATACATGTAAGTGGTGTGGTTAGCAATGACATATGTTGAAGATGGGTGGTCACACCACAGAAATTAAAATGGTCCTCCGATTATGGTGCTGGAATTGAAAACCCAGTGTCATGTTCCTCCTCACTATGTCACCACTGAATGCAGCAATCACTGCTCACCACCTGTGCCTCCCACCTGCTTTCCTGTTTCCTCTTTGTGCATGCTCTGGCTCTCATGTAATTAAAGGTCCAATGTGTGTCACTGTTCTGATTCCCACATAAATGCTTGGGCACAATATGTTATTTAAGGAGTATTCTCGACCTGCCCTTTGCCTGACCAATATAAGATGTTACTTTATTGAACTGTAAAGGTGTATTTTGAAAGTTCCTTCTGACCAGACTTGTTACCTGGCTTTACTCTACGTCAGCTACTTGCCCTGACCTACTACCTATTAATAGCAGCATCTGTACTTTGTCTGTTAACCATGACAACTGAACTCTGTCCACCATACCCTTTGCCTATGTGACTACTCCTTTTGCCTACTTCTATGATTGTGTGGCAGGAAACATCAGCTGTTGTAGTTGTTGTAAACTGTGCTAAGGATATTAACTTGTAGATTCTTTGCAGCAAAGTCCAGATCCATGTAAAGGGTTTAGGCTATGTTCACACGCCTTATTGCGGTGCGTATAGTACGCATTGCAATACGCCAGGTGTTTTGGCACCACCCGCTGATCAGTGCGTAAGTCCAAAGTGCGTGGGGGCCATAGCCATGCATTGTTATCGACGCGTGTTCTCTATTAGAGTTATGAATTACCGTAATTGCGGTGCGCTTTTCGCCGTGGTGAAATACGCGCCCAATTACACTCCAAATAAAGCTGTGTGAACATACCCTTAAAAGGTGAAAATCATGGGACCCATTAGCCAAATCTATAGAAACACAGCTGAAAGATAGACCTCGTCACACCTAGGATCTCTCTATGACTCTTGGGCTAATTCCTTAGGCTTGGTTCACATCTGTGTCTGAGGTTCCGTCTGGAACCTCCATCACAGAAGAAAACAGACACAAAAGGATCTCTTTCACACAACAGTCACCAATCCTGATGGATCCTATTGATTACAAAGAGTCCGTTGGGTTTCCGTTGTGGTGTCTGTTGTTCAGATGGAAAGAATGTTACAACTTACTGAACTGGATTTCCACTGTAGTGTCCATTGTTTAGACGGAAAAAATAGTACAACTTGCTGTGCTATTTTTTTCTGTCATTCCTAACAGAAAATGCAATAAGGGTTCTGAATAGAACCTCTGGCGCAGATTGAACGAAGCCTTACTTTAGTTTGGTAACAATAAAGTTCTTCTGGAGAGAGGAGTCCAGTACAGGTTCTTGCCACCAAGTAACCAATCAGGGTTTTTCAAAAGGACTAACATCAGTTGTATAGTGCACATGCCCTTGGTGGATCGAATGCATGTTGTGCACCATGTAACAGCAACATATTTTTATACCAAGCACAAAGGCCAACAATGACAGCAACATTCTGCATCAGAATTGTGTTTATTCAGTTAACAATATAGACATACACAAAAAAAGTAGATCGATACAACTAAAAAAGTCCATATATACTATATATGGGTTTATGTAGTACGTGCACACTTCACACTTTTGGGGTTGTATTTATCTACTTTTTTGTTTATGTTTATGTTGTTGACTGAATATACATGATTTTAATTATCACTAAAAGTAAAAGTTAAGTTTTAGTCTTTGCTTTGTTACTTTGAACTTCTAATGTAGATTCAATTTGTTTAACATTCTTTATCACTCAACAGATACACGAGCAATACACAAACTTCAATGCATTCACTAAGAGAGATTATTTACTGTTCACTTTGTTCCTCTATTTACAGACATTTAATATTTTTATCAACAAAGTGCTCGTCATGCGTCTCACCCAAGTTTACTGTAATTGCCTATTGCTTTGCTCAGCTACTTATTTTCTCCTATTACAATTGTCTCCAGCTGACTTTGCCAGAAATCTGTCTCAGAAGCGGGAGCTGAGCAGTGATAACACGCCCTTGCAAACATGTTGCACATGTGTAACAGTAGAACCACAGCAGGGGGTCAGGGTGGGATGATAAATTTGGTGGGGGGAAGAGGGGTTGTATTTATAGCCATGTACGATACAAAGCTTATGTATGTCATTTGTGGTAGAGGAAAGCATGGGTTTTATATCTATCTCATTTTCTACATTTTGAAGGATTATATTTTACGTGCCTGCATTTCACAGAAACAAGTGTTTAGATACTATGTATATATGTAATAGTGCTGTAAATGACATTTGTGCTCCCTTTGCATTAGGCAATGGAAATTACAGTATGAGCCAGGATTTTTAGACAATACTCAGAAGCGTATAACCAGTGCAAATAAAAAGCCCTTATGCAGCTCCATCAATAAAAAGTAAAGAAGTATAGCTCATAGAATATGTATATATATATACATATATATTTATTGGCAATAATCATTTATAGATGAGGAGGTGAGGCGGGGCCTGTAAATAGCGGGATGTGGTCTTAAGAGGGGGCGGCAATTTTGGGGACATTCCCTAGTGACAGAAGCTCAAGGTACACTACTATAAGTGTACTAGATGGCATATGCATTTGTAACTATTATTTATATCTCTGTATATGCATTATTGCTGTGAATACATTTTTGGACAATAACAATAGCGTAGTAAAGAAAGATGGTGGTGCTCCACCCCAGGTTGGATTGTCAGGTTTCAGAATGTACCTGTACCATCTGCAGTGGGAGTCAACTGTAATGAAGAGCCCGATGTCCACTGAAGAGGACAATTTAATCCATTCAATGCTGTGGACAATACTGGCCATGGCATCTAGGTGGTGAAATAGGGAGGGTGATCCCTGTGTCACCCATGGGCACCCGTGCAACAAGATAATGTGTTGGATTGTTACCATGGCAGCTAAATAAAGGCCTCAAGGTATGTCATGTACAGAGGCCTATTAGGCTCTGGCAGAGACACAGACATAATACATAGCAATACAGGATTGCTATGTATCATAAAAGTGAACAAGTGATCACATAGTCTATTCCCATATTGGGAAAAAAAGTAAAAGACAAATAAATGAAAAAATGTTTGAACAAATGAAAAAGGTATTGCTGCATCCGTAATGATCCAATCTAGAAATGTATCATGTTATTTAATCTGTACAGTGAATACCTGAAAAAAAAACATGCAATAATTGATTTTTTTTTTCCATCTTAGCAAAAAATAGAAATGATCAAAAACTCTTACATACCTCAACATGTTTCTGATGAAAACCTAGCGCAACTGGCAGAAAAGTTAAAAAAGTATAGCTCTTAGGTAGTGTTGAGCGATTACGTTGGCCATCGACATCGGTCGATGGTTGATAGTCGACCATCATCGACAAGATAGTCGATAGTCGATAGTAGATTATGAGCGATGACCATTAAAGTCTATGGGAGAGCAACAACACCTTCATTCTTACACCCAAACAGGGCTGGAGAAGCTGGAATTAATAACCACAACAGTCAAATGGATACGTGCTACATCTTAGGCAACACACTTAGGTTATAAAATCCACAGAAAAAAAATCACCCACCATTCACTATCCCTGTCTTGTACCACAGAATGACCCTTAAACCTGCATCACCCACAAATTAAAACGTGCCAGAAGGCAGTATGATTTGAACCATCATTTTACTTGAACTGGACATTGAATATCCCTGTCCTGGAACGCAGCATGAGCCCCAAACCTGCATGACCCCCAGATTAAAACGTGCCGGGAAAAGGAGTCGTTCAACCACCATTTTAGTTTCACTGGACATTGACTATACCTGTCCTGGGCCACAGCATGAGCCCCAAATCTGCATGACCCCCAGATTAAAAAGTGCCGGAAAAAGGAGTCTTTCAACCACCATTTTAGTTGAACTGGACATTGACTATACCTGTCCTGGGCCACAGCATGAGCCCTAAACCTGCATGACCCCCACATTTAAAAAGTGCCGGAAAAAGGAGTCTTTCAACCACCATTTTAGTTGAACTGGACATTGACTATACCTGTCCTGTACCAGCAGAATGACATTCAAAACCTGTCTGACCCACAGATTAAAAGTGACGGGAAAAGGAGTCTTTCAACCACCATTTTAGTTGAACTGGACATTGACTATACCTGTCCTGGACCGCAGTATGACCATTAAACCTGTCTGACTCCAATTAAAAGTGACGGCGGAAAAGGAGTACTTTGACCACAGTTTTATTTGAAATGGACATTGACTATACCTGTCCTGGGCCACAGCATGAGCTCCAAACCTGCATGACCCCCAGATTTTAAAAGTGCCTGAAAAAGGAGTCTTTGAACCACCATTTTAGTTGAACTGGACATTGACTATCCATGTCCTGGACCACAGCATGACCCAAAAACCCGCATGACCCCCCATGACGATGATGATGATGACATTTGTGGCCGTGATTGAGGGACGAGGAGGTAAGACTGCTGGATGCAGGTTGCATTAACCACTGAAGGACAGATTGGCGACGCTGTTCGTTACTGAGATTCACAGGGCCCTGACCCAGCGATGACAGGCCTGACGGTCCTGCAACTGACGATCCGCTGGCATGCGTGTTGTCGCCAGCACTGGAAGGAGCACCTTCTCTCGTACCTCTACCTCCATGTCCTACCCCCTCTTTGCTCGCTTACCACCTGAAGTTCGCTCCATGTTCAGAAATATAAAAATTTGAGAAGGTATGGAAGAGTTTTGGAAAGTCTCTTATTAAAAGACGGCAAATCACAGCTATTCTCAAATCCCTCAAATCAAAACAAAATTGCTGGATTCAAATATAACTGCAAAGTAGATCTATCAACAAAGCTGGCCTGCGCCAAAGTGAAAAAACACGTATCTGAAATGTATTCGGATAATAAAAGGTATTTTTGGCACCTATCAATTCACCTGTGGTGACTACAAAATTGCTGTATTCAAATTTAACTGCAAAGTAGATCTATCAACAAAGCTGGCCTGCGCCAAAGTGAAAAAACATGTATCTGAAATGTATTCGGATAATACAAGGTATTTTTGGCACCTTTCAATTCACCTGTGGTGACTACAAAATTGCAGTATTCACATTTAAGTGCAAGGTGCCTCAATGAACAAAGCTGTAGTGCGCCAAAGTCAAAAAACACGTATCTGTAATATATTCGGATAATAAAAGGTATTTTTTGGCACCTATCAATTCACCTGTGGTAACTACACAATTGCTGGATTCAAATTTAACTGCAAGGTGGCTCTATCAACAAATCTGGACTGGGCAAAAGTGCAAAAAACACGTATCTGTAATGTATTTGGATAATAAAAGGTATTTTTTGGCACCTATCAATTCACCTGTGGTAACTACACAATTGCTGGATTCAAATTTAACTGCAAGGTGGCTCTATCAACAAATCTGGACTGGGCAAAAGTGCAAAAAACACGTATCTGTAATGTATTCGGATAATAAAAGGTATTTTTGGCACCTTTCAATTCACCTGTGGTGACTACAAAATTGCTGCATTCACATTTACTGTAAGTGCAAGGTGCCTCAATGAACAAATCTGGACTAGGCAAAAGTGCAAAAAACACGTATCTGTAATGTATTCGGATAATACAAGGTATTTTTGGCACCTATCAACCTGTGCTGACTACAAAATTGCTGGATTCTAATTTAACTGCAAGGTGGATATATGAACAAAGGTGGAATGGGCAAAATTGAAAATGAACACCTATCTGAAATGTATACTGATAATTAAAGTGGAGTTTTGCACCTAACAAAGAGACCTGCAGTTACTAGAAAAGATGTGTATCCTAATATAAGTTCAGGCTGCCCAATATCCAGGAAATATTTCAATAGAAAACTGTTAATAATAAAGCTATTGCAGTGCAATGTCTACACTAAGTCTTGGTGAACTTTATCCAGTATTCTTTATAGAGCTTGTCTGTGTTCGCCCGCGGGGGCCCCCCCTCCGCTCCCCCCCGTGACTTTACAGCGGTAGATGCTCCTTTAAAATTCTCTACCTAACTACATAAAATCTTCCAATCTCTAATCTAACTAAGTTGTAAGGATCACAGCTAACAGTAGAGCTTTCTCTGTGAAAAAATAGATTAATTTCGCTGAGCTGTTTGGACACAAGCAGAGCGCACGTCCTTCTGCTCTGAGACGCTGAGAGACACTGAGGCTGAACAGGAAATGCTGTTCTATGTAAAACGAGGTCATGTGATTTTTCCAGCCAATCGCAACCATACACATCCCAGTCATGACGTCGCACACACATCTCACCCTGCTCTATTCTGTAAGCTGATTTGCTGGCCGCCAAAATGACAGGAAGCGCAGAAAATGGCGCGATCTTAATAAATGATGCCCAGAATTTAACCTAAATTATCGCATGATCTAAAAATTTTGATCAACATAAAAACTGTGCCGATTTCAACTTTGTCGATAATAATCGCTCAACACTACTCTTAGGCTGTGTCCACACGGCAATTGTAAAATACAAGTCAGATTCTATAACATAATTCAATAGTATTTTACAATCGGTTTTAGTTTTTTTGGCTCAGATTTTGTAGTCAGTTTTAGGATTCACCACTGGAAGAATGTTCCAAGTCTTTTTGAAGTGGTTTTCAAATCCGAAAAATCCATGCCATGTTGACGGAGCCGTATAATATTGTGACTGTCATGAACAACCTCTGTTTGTTGGCCAACGTGTCATGACCCTCTGGGCGCGGTCTGACACGTGGCATAATATGTGACATATATGTGACGTTCCACACCCCCTAGGGTGACATAAGGTCAACTGGAAACATTCCCTGTCCACGTGGACATGGGGAGAGAGAGAAGATAGCCCACGCGACAGCCAGTGTGGCACAACACTGGCCCCAAAACCCTATCCAGCTGAGAGATCCCTTTTCACTAGCACCAGTGAAACAGGACTCTGCCATTCTGGTAGACTTCCACCAGTTCCTCGTTAGATATAATCTCGGTCCGTTAATGTGGTTATATTGGCCCAGAAACCAGTCCTGGTAGCTTATAGGGTAAAACCGAGAACACGGACATGTGGATTGAGAAAAAGGAGCAGCCCTAAATTAAAGATGAATATTTAATTGCCTTAATCGCACACTAGGCAAGGCATTACCTACACAGTGGGTAAAGAGATATACAATCGTTAGATATGCAAATATAGGTATAGCGTTAGAGACATAAATCAGACAAGTCAGTTGCCTGCTGTTAGGCTTTAGCACTGTGCAGCTACATGGGGGAGTGGCCTGCGATGCAAACAAGGTCCTGGTTCCTTCCGATATGCTAGTCGGCATAAGCTCCTCAAAAGACAACAGCCAGCTACTGTTTAGCACACACTTTTAACCTTAGCTGGTGACACCCCCTCCAACTCATGCCCCTGGGATGGTTCAATGCCCCTGCCTACCCTCTGGGCTGAGTGCTTGGATCTACAATGGGTCACAACTTTTCCTGGGAGAGTCACAGATGGTACCATAGGATTTGGCTGAGCCCAGCTATGTTCTGATACCTAACACGGCTTTACTGCCAGGATTGTACTAGTGGTTCTTTGTATCTTCTCATTCCTTAGTTCAAGAAAAGGAGGTATACTCTGTTCCCGAGTTCTCAAATATGAAAGCGGTATACGGGTACAATACGTAGCAATTCCATAATTCTCTATGAAATCACGGCTCTGGATCTTCTCACTAAAGTCTTTTGATTAGCTTCTTATCACTGACTGGTTGCAAGGTCTTGATGTCTTGGTTCCATGAGGTCTGCTGGAGGTGTGAAATGAACTAGGTCTTTTGGAGCAGCGGCCCCATGCTAGGACTCACTTCCTTTGCATCCTTTTCTTCTTAATTGAGGCCCCCTGACCTCACATGACCTAGTGATTGAACTATATGTTACTTTCACCACAGTGACATAAAACATTATTAATGATGGATGTGTAAAAAGAGCCCCCACCTGAAAAAGTGGGGTTGTGGTCTATAAAAATAGGGTGGCAAACTCAGGCAGGTCCCCAAGTGACACACGCTCAATGTACACGACGGCATATTGCTTTTGGGAAGCAACAGTTATAAGATTTTTGTTCTGTGCAACTATTTTCTGTATCTTCCATAGAATGCAAAGGTTGGCAGGGAAAAGCTGTTACTTTATTTTAGATTTTAGAGAATAATCTAATTCATAGTTCATGTAGTCCTTACACCTACCCAATGATGTAACTATTGATGTGGAGCCTGTGCTACTAAAAAATTCAAGGTTAAAGGAATCCCAGAACTTTGCCTTTCTCCTTCTATACCACAACCATTATTTAAAGAGAACCTGTCACATAGATTATGCCCCCCTGGCTAAGGCAGCACAAGCTAGTGTCAGACAAGCTGTTTCCAGCTCTGTGTCCCTTATTCTGTAAGATGCTGTAGTTTTCGTGTATTTAATGCTCAAATCTGCAGTTTTCAGACAGAAGAGTCATTCAAAGAGTCAGTTTTTTTTTCAAACCCCGCCCATCTGAGGCTAGCCCCGCCCACCTCAACTGATAAACCTATTACTTTGAATAGGTAGAAACATGTGAATAACTGTCAGTGGGCGGGGCTATCATTTGGTGGGCGGGGCTAACATCTCATGAATAAGATTTGTGGGGTAAATGGAACAGCAGGTCTGACACTATCTTGTGCTGCCCTCAGCAAGGGGGGCATAATCTATGTGACAGGTTCCCTTTAAGATCATCAGAAAACAACTTAGAATTGATTAAAGATGAAACTCTCAGAAAATTGCAGCTTGAATAAGGCTCAAACTAGGTCTTGTCCATAAAGGAACACTAAACATAAAAAATCCAAAAAAACAGTTATTCCCTTAACCTCTTCCCATCACAGCCTGTATTGACTTTTATGCACAGTCCATTTTTCAAATCTAACATGTGTCACTTTTATATGGAAATAAAGTTTTAATGCTTTTACTTATCCAAGCAACACATTTTTGTGACAGACTGTTTTGCAATTTTAAAGATTTTAATTTTTTGCGAACAATTCATGAAGTGGCTTTGAGGGGTATTATGCTATAAACCCACCTAACTCACATTTTAAAAATAATTTAGTAAGTGTGTTAACTCTTTAGGTGTTTCACAGGTATTAAAACAAAGCAAAGGTGAAATTTTATTTTTTATTTTTTTTCCAGACTTTCAATTTTGATTTGATTGATTGATATTTTACTGGAAAGCAGATAAGGATAACAGAGAAATGAAAATTAAAATGTATTCATCTGAATCTGATAGAAGTATCCCTTATGTGGCCCTAGTGTGCAGTTTAACTTGGAAATTAAGGAGCATGTACTGGATTTGGCGGCCCTACATTTTTATTGGCATATTTTTTTGACACCATGTCAAGTTTGCAGAGGCTTTCAGTTTATAATACAGTAGAAATACCCATGAGAAGATCTTTATTAGCAAATTAAAAACTATACCCCGGAAGGAATGTATACTGTATAGGCATGTGAGAAGCATTTGATGTCACAAGTTTATGACAGGTTTGTTTTATTGGGGGGATTGGGCCATTTAAATTATTATTATTTTTTTTTTTTTTTGCAGAAATACGTGTATGCTGTTTTAGCATCCTTGTATTCCTGTTTCAGTTTCACAAATGGTCATAGTTAAAAAAGCATAGCACAATTTGTTATGCATTTTTTCCTAAGCAAAAGAATGATCCAAATGAGCTTGTAAACTACTGTTTGTGAATACTATGGGGATCAGAACAGAAAGAATACTTTTTAGCTCTTTTGAGCACAGATTTTTGCTATAATGGTTTGGTTTTCGAGCACCATGTCTCTGTTGGAGAGTTACCATGGTAAGAATATAGTGGAAACCCCATGGGAGTGACCCTAATTTGGAAACTACTCCAATGAAGGAATTTAGAACATCTATAAATTCGCCTACGCCATTTTTTGCCATATGAACAGGTGTACGGCCAAACTTGGCAAAATGTGCACCTGACGATACATTTTAATGCACCAAAGTTTGGTGCAAAACTGCCATACAAAGTTTGCTGCATAACACTCAATGCGCCAATTTTTAGTGTTTATGAGCCAAAAATGTTTTCCGCATAACACTTTCAGTCATACTCTCATAATATACACTCCTCTTTATCTATTTAGAACTGATATGTCGGTGCCAGGTTACAAAAATGGCACATGTGAATTCATAGCTGTCGCCCTTAGTAGCTAATATTCTGGGGGCATTCTTCCTACAGTTGCAGTCAGATACTTTTTACAAACTTTGTTGCAGAAGTTCCCACATATTTGCTGCACATGTAGGTAGCTTTGCTTCCACCCTTCTATCCAGTTCCTCCCAAACAAGCTCAACTTTAGTCTGGAGACTGTGCAGGCCATTCCACTCTTCAAGCCTACTGACTTCTTCTTGTCTTTTTAGGTAGTTATGACATAGCCCAGAAGTATGTGTTGCTGTAATATGAACCCCTATAAACTAGGCGTACTCCAGAGAGTATGGCTGGGTGCATCCAAATCTTGTGGTAGACTTTTTTGTCCGTTTTGCCAGTCATCCTGTACAAATTGCCACTGACACAAACTGTTGACCCTCAAAAATGTATCATATGATTTTGTAGTAGGCTTGTCTGCCAGACCTCTTCCTGTATAAGTTTCCTGACACGTATTAGTAGTATACATTCTAATTGTTAGGCAATATAAAATATTCTTTACCCATTTTATTTGTGTATGCCCATAGGCTACAATATCAACCACTCTCTCCAGATGACCAGTCCAAGCACCATCATTTATTATATTACATTGTATTATATTATCATTCTATGTTTTAAGAGATGAGTGCTGATGATTATCATTTGCCACCTAGTGTATCCCTAGTCATAGTCATAGTTTATCCCTTGATTATACATTGTTTTTTAAGAAGCTATACTAGTCCTAATGTTATTTTTTAAATGAGAATTATTCTTTAACAGGTCAGAATAATTATTTATAATAGAACTTATCTAGTCCCCAGTGGAATAGCTATGCAACATTTTAGTTGTTATTTGATATTAATCAGCCACATTGAGCTTGCTCCCTTTTTGTCAAATTGACTTTTATCTGTAATTGTGTGCTTTCTATCTTTGTCTGAGGACCCAAATTACAAAACTGACTTGGCATCAAACAAAGCAGATATTTTATTATCATTTTGGAAATATTAGTCTTTAGTTATCCGTCAATGTTTTATGATATTTGAAGGGTCTGTTTTTCTTTGCAGAAAGAGTATCACTCTTGTAAATGAGCTGTGTATATATGGTACCTCACAAAAGTGAGTACACCCCTCACATTTTTGTAAATATTGTATTATATCTTTTCATGAGACAACACTGAAAAAATGATAACAGTATAAATTTTCCTCTTAAAATAAGTAAACACACAGCCATCAATGTATAAACTGCTGGCAACAAAAGTAAGCACACCCCTAATTGAAAATTGACAAATTGTGCCCAATTTACCATTTCCCTCCACAGTGACTCATGTGACTCATTAGTGTTACAAGGTCTCAGATGTGAATGGGGAGCAGGTGTATTAAATTTGGTGTTATCCCTCTCACACTATCTCATACTGGTCACTGGAAGTTCCACATGGCACCTCATTGTAAACAACTCTCTCAGAACAGGTCTCACCATAGTCGACCTAAGAAGTTGAGTGCACATGCTCAGCGTCATATCCAGAGATTGTCTTTTCAAAAGACGTATGATAATAGACATAGAGTGCTGCCAGCATTGCTGCAGAAGTTAAAGGGAGGGGGATGTCAACATGTCTGTCCACAGACCACACTGCACCAAATTGGTCTACATGACTGTCATCCCTGAAGAAAGCTTCTTCTAAAGATGATGCACAAGAAAGCTTACAAACAGTTTGCTGAAGACAAGCAGTCTAAGGAAATGGCTTACTGGAACCATGTTCTGTGGTCTGATGGGACCAAGATAAACTCATTTGGCTCAAATGGTGTCAAGCATGTGTGGCGGCAACCAGGTGAGGAGTACAAGAAGTATTCCAACATGATAATGACCTTAAACACAGCTCCAAGACGATGCCATGCCAATGCCATGCTAAAGAAGATGAGGGTAAAGGTGCTGGACTGGCCAAGCAAGTCTCCAGACCTAAACCCTATTGAGCATTTGTGGGGCATCCTCAAATAGAAGGTGGAGGAGCACCAGGTCTCTTAAATCCACCAGCTCTGTGAACTTCAAGCCCATGAGAGTTTAGGCAATGCTGAGAAATAATGGTGACCACACAAAATATTGACACTTTGGCCACAATTTGTCCATTTTCACTTAGGGGTGTACTTACTTTTGTTGCCAGCGGTTTAGAAATGGTTGGCTGTGTGTTGTTATTTTGAGGGCCATCAATTAACTGTTTTAAAAAAACAAGA